>JAVJIF010031287.1:0-284652 GCA_038442645.1 Agave tequilana | reverse complement strand
CGTCAGCCCGAAGCCCGCGTCTCAGCATCAAGACGCGAGAGATAGCCGCGTCTCAGCATCAAGGCGCGTCAGCCCGAAGCCCGCGTCTCAGCATCAAGGCGCGTCAGCCCGAAGCCCGCATCTCAGCATCAAGGCGCGTCAGCCCGAAGCCGCGTCTCAGCATCAAGGCGCTTCAGCCCGAAGCCCGCGCCTCAGCATCAAGACGCGTCGGATCGACACCCACGTCTCGGTTGCAACTACCCCGATTATGGCGCCATCCGCCGCCCATATAGCGGGAAGTTGGCCCTCATCGTGGAGCACTTTTAGGGGGCACGATCACCCCCCTAAAAACCCTATAAATAGTCCCGTCACTATTGAAGGAGGGGAGGACATTGACGACGAGAAGGAAAAAAGACGACAATCAAAGGAGAGATTAACGACAGAGAGAGAGAAAAACCCTTCAGCGAGCTTACTGAGTACTAGCCGCTCTTCGCCTACCTCCTCCTCTAGAGTTTTGGTAGACGGAGCTGAGTTACTCCCTCTACCCGACCGAAGAGAAGATCCCCGACGGTCCGAACAGTCATCCGTCACGGAGAACAAGATTCACTCTCCACCGCCACACAAAGAACCCAGCACTAAACAAAGGGGAATTCAAGATTCAATATTCCCCTCCCTTGTAACCGGAAGATTAAGCCGGCTGTAATCTTTTCCATCTGATTCCAGGAAGCGTTACACCAGCCAACCCCTCTCCGTGTCAAACAAGAGATGGCGACTCCGCTGGGGACTACTTTCGTCACTGACGAACAGATCGTGGCGCAGGATGATGTTCTCCGTAAGGGGAAGATGGTCGAAACACTCGTTGTCGAGTTCGACCAGGCGAAGTATGAAGAGTTCCTCTCTTCTGGCTCCAAGAGCCCAAAGACCCGCGTCTGCCGCAGGGTCTCAACTGAGAAGCTACCCGAAGCCCAATCTGAGGCTCTCTGCCGGGTGCCGATGCCCACTGTGCCGAGACAAGTTCGCGCGCCAACGCCTCCCAGAAGGCCCGCGTGACCTCAGGCACTGCTGTTGCGATCAACCGCGTCGCACAGAACACACGCGCCAACGCCTCCCAGAAGGCCCGCGTGGTTCCAGGCACCACTGCTGCTGCGATCAAACTGCGTCGCGCAGAATACCCGCGTCAACGTCTCTCAGGAGACCCGCGTGGTGAACACTCTTGGTTCTACAAACCAGGATGTTGTTGGTTTCTCTCCACCTCCTCGACGCAATCGAAATGCTGAGCGTCGACAGAGGAGACGCGCGCGTCAACTCCAAGTCGGAACCGTGGGTTGTCTGACTGGGGGTAGACGCGGCGTACAATCTGATGCCTTGCCCGCACCTCGTCCAGTGCGTGAGATCCGCGTTTGGAGACCCAAACGCGAGACCCCTCAAGTTGAGTCCTCTGAGGACCAACTCATCAAACGCCAGGGTGAAACCTCCGCGTCTTTTCAAACGCAGGAAGTACGCACTCATAGGCGTGGGGCCCAGCAGCCCACTCTCTCTCAAGCAACTCTGCCTAAACGCATCAGGCAGCAACGCAGACTCGCGCGCGCGTCATACAGCCGCGTCATGAGAGTCGCGTCCCTGAAGTCTGCGTCCAGGCTGAACAGCACATGACTGTCTCCCGTCTTCGACGTCGCGAGACCAGTCTCTTAATCCCCCTCCCACAGATTTGAGGGATTATTTGACAAGGAAAAGAAGTGCCAATCAAGCCACATCATCATGCTGCTGTCAGCAACTCATCCATATGCTCTCTGGATGCCATTATGGATCAGGCGTGCACCAGCAGTCCTTAATCAGACAGCTGACCCTGATTCCCCCGTCAGCCAAAAGAAGACGCTCCCACAGGAGGAGAACCTTCTCAGATGTTGAATACCCGGAGCTTACTGCAAACATGACTAGCAGAAGCAAGGGAAAACAACTAATGGTCAACTCAGAGGAATCTGACTCTGAGCCAGAGGGGGTGTATCAACACACTCGCACCCGGACAGGGGCCATTCCCCCAATTGACTATAATGCCTTAGCCCGCGCATTAGAATGGGTGGTTCTCACTCCGCTATAGTGGAGTCGCAGGCCTCAAACTCTTCCGTCGAGAAGGAGGCTTCCGCCTACATGGCAGACACTCCTGAGGAGACGGCCAGGCGTTTAGAACAGACGCAGAAGCACCAGATGGATATAATCGCCTCTCAACAGAGATCCATTGACTCCCTCAAGCATATGCTTGAGAAATTGCTTGAAGAAAGAGCGAGATCTCCCCCTAGACGGCCGAAGGGAAAGGGAGAAAGGGAGGAAGCCCACCCTCCGAATCTTCTGACGAGACACGACGATCTACCTCGGATGTGTCCAAGCCCTCGTCACAGGCAAGAAACGACCAAGACCAGGAGAAGACTCATGCTAAGAGGATGAGTCAATTGGAACGACGCCTCGAGGCCCTTGCCAATCGCAAGGACCTCCAAGAAGCTGGAGTGGTCCGGCCCTATCCGGCTGAGTGGGACTTAGTTCCATACCCTCCTAAGTTCAAGGCCCCAACCCTCCAAGCATTCGACGGGAAGGGGTCACCCAACCAGCACATCTACTACTTCAAATCCCAGACCGGGAATGTGGTAGATAATGACGCCATCCTGGCGCGACTGTTCATCGGCACCCTGAAAGGGTTGGCTTTTGAGTGGTTTATGAAGCTCCCGGAGGGTTCTATCAAGAACTGGGGGATCTAGAGAAGCTGTTCTTGACACGCTTCTTCGAAGATGACTCCGAAGTCACAATGCCCACCCTTTTAGCTACCAAACAGCGGAGAGGGGAGTCCGTCAAATCTTTCATGGAAAGATTTCGGAACACGCCACTCCGGTGCCCAAGCGGTATGACCCAGGCCACCCTGGTGGAAACATGCCGCCACAATCTCCAAACCTCACTCCTTGCTCAAATAGGAGTTGCTGAAAGCCGCACCTGGAAGCAGTTAGTCCAACAGGGGAACAGGCTGAGGAGATTGTTGCCCGTGTTAAGGCAGAGGAAGGCAAGCTGCGGCCGGAAAGGTCGACAAGGCGTGCACCGGCACCAGACACCTCCCTCCAGACGAAGCGGAAGGATAATTTGGCGACGGAGACCAAATCTCCCGCCAAACCTCAAACAGGCAGGGCAAGTGGCTCTTCAAGCCAGCCACGCCCCAACAAGCAGTATTCCTTCAAGGAGGACACGTCGATTCGCTCTTCAAGCTACTCAACAAGAGCAATCGACTGAAACTCCCTGAAATTAGACGCCCGGAGGAAGTCGGCAAGACCGACAATCCCAACTACTGCATGTACCACAGGATGTTGGGACATCCTACCAAAAGCTGCTACGTCTTCAAGGACATTCTTCAGGCTTTGATTGACGCGGAGGTGCTCAAGCTCCGACCAGAGCAGAAGAAGGTCACGGCCAATGTAACGTCGGTTCTCCAGTTCGGGACAACCTCCAACGCCTGCGGGGGTAACTCCTATTCCAAGAGGAGAATTAAGAGTGGTCAACACAGACCCTCACCAGCAGCAGGAGAAGGGCTTGGTAGCCGTCCCTACACCTCAGGGGGAAACCATGTGGGTCCACCCTGACCTCGTGATGAACAACAATGGACTACTGTAACCAACAGGAAGTCCAAAGGCAAGGCAAAAGCTTCGTCCTGCCATGTGGTATGTGCTTCCTCCCGAGAAGCAGAGGATGATGTTCCCTCGCTGACTGATTCAGAAGAGGAAACAATAGTCCTGGCCGCAGAACCCAGCCAACCGATGGCGGGGGACCCGTTCAGGACAGGCATACTTGAAGCAGTACGGCGAGACGGCAGCGGCTTCTCCGCAACCAGCCGTAGAATCAGCCAAGCCCTCCACGAAGCCACCTGTGGCAAAGCAGAAGGAGACGCGGTTCTCTCGAGCCCTTCCAAAAGGTGCAGCGGAAGGATCCTCGACACTTACCACTTCGATGTCTTGGCTCAACTAGCCAACATCCCGGCACGCATCACCTTGTATGAACTCCTGAGGCTATCAAAGTCAACCAGAGAGGCTCTGCAAGAAGCTCTGGCAAATGCTGAGGTCTTATGACCCCGGTGCCAAGGGAGGAAGATGTAGAGGATTGCCTCCACACCTCCCCAAATGCTCCCTGCATCACCTTCACGGCAGATGACATGCAGGTTAAAGGGAAGCATGACGACCCCTATACTTCACAGGTTACATTGGATCATCGAGGTAAACCGCATCCAGGTAGACCCAGGGTCTGCATAAGCATCATACCTCGCCGAGTTATGCAATTTCTCGGCATTCCTACCCATCGTCTGAGCCCTACCCAGACGACTATTTACGGGTTCAATGCCAACGGCTCCCGCCCGATGGGGAAGATCAAGCTCAAAGTGCCAGATCGGGAGCCTCAAGTCGGAAGTGACGTGTACGTCATTGACGCGGACACTTCCTACAATCTGCTGCTGGGACGACCATGGATCACCGCAATTCCATCGTTCCCTCTACCCTCCACCAAGTCATGAAATACATTGACGAGAGTGGACAGGTCCAAACGTTGGTTGCCGAAAGCATCCGTTTAAGGGGTTGAAAATTATTTCACGGACTCCCTCTTATATCAGGATCCGGAGGGACAACGAAACCCGCAACTGGAGGCGCCAGACTCTGGTAATGAGGCTGACACTGAGCCCGAGCAAGAAAAGTGCCTGTGGGAGTTAAAACCACTTGTAAAGAGCACTAATAAGCTCGATGTTGATAATACCACCGACGATGCAGGCGGTTGGTATATTAATGAGAATCTAGACTTTGAATATTTTTCTGCGTGTGCATCAGATTCTATACCGTCGGATACTACTACCGACGTAGACGATGACATCTGGTCGGCAATGGATGCTTTGACATCATTGCATGTACCAGTAAAATCATCTTTCGGGACATACCAGGATAATGGCGATGCGCAGGAGTCTATATTCTTGGTTCCGGCAAGACGAAAAGGCCAAAGACCAATACTTTTTGGGCGAATCTCGTCTGAACCAATGCCCGTGAAGAATCAGAAAGCGAGGAGGAATCCCCTCAGCTCGACCATTATGAATCGAAGGCACTCAGAATGATGAAGCAAATGGGGTACGATATAACCAACAAGCCCGGGTTGAACTTCGGCAAAGGAAGGAGGACGCTACTTCGATCCTTTGTGCCAAAGGGAAGGCCCCCGATTATTATCATCGGACGCGCAGGGGGTTGGGCTATGTATCAACTCCGGTCCCATCAGCCTCTGATCCTCAAGAATCGTCGAGCAACATTGCTCTTCAGACACGTCATCATGGGAGTCAGATGTCAGTGTCGGCAACATCTTCAAAGGGCTTTCAGTAAACATGGTTTCAACAGGCCATCTGGAAGATGAAGTTGAAGAAATGATCCAACCTGATACAGATCCTTGGATCAAACATTTGAATGCTCTTTGGGATATCCGCTTTGAACAGCGTGAGCCACCCACAGATGACAAGGTTGTTCAGATCAACCTAGGAGATGAGACCAACCCCAAGCCCATCTTCATAAGTGACGGCCTGTCGCCTCCAGAGAAGAAGGATTTAATATCTCTTGTACAAGAGTATATAGATGTCTTCGCCTGGAATTATGAGGACATGCCTGGACTTGATCCTCAAGTGGCTATGCATCGCCTCAACATCAATCCAGACATGAAGCCTGTTAAACAACAGCAGCGACGGTTCCGTCCAGAGATAATGGAGGCAATTCAATCAGAAGTCAGAAAGCTCATCGATTCTGGCTTCATCCGGGAAGAACAACATCCCGACTGGGTAGCCAACATCGTCCCCGTCGCCAAGAAGAACGGGAAGATCCGGATCTGCATCGACTTCCGTGATCTAAACGAGGCCTGCCCCAAAGACGAATTCCCATTGCCAATCACAGATGTCATGATTGACAATACTTGTGGATTCGAGCGAATGTCCTTTATGGACGGGTTCTCAGGATACAATCAAATCAAGATGTATCCCGATGACGAAAAGCATACCTCCTTCAGGACTCCTCTAGGGGTATATTGTTACACCGTCATGCCCTTCGGACTGAAAAATGCAGGGGCAACATACCAAAGGGCCATGAACGCCATTTTCCATCAGCAAATGCGGAAAACGGTGGAATGCTATGTCGATGACATCGCGGTGAAGAGTCGCACTAAAGGTGATCACATAGCAGACCTGAAGGTGGTCTTCGACATCATGCGGGCTCATCAATTGAAGATGAACCCCACCAAATCCTTCCTGGGGGTAGCCAGTGGCAAATTCCTAGGATTTGTTGTGACTTCCAAAGGAATCTATTTGGATCCAGAGAAAGTCCGCGCTATCCAAGAGATGCAACCCCCAGAAGCCTCAAGGAGCTCAGGGGATTACAAGGACGATTGGCGTACATCCGCAGGTTCATATCAAACCTTTCCGGGAGATGCCAACCCTTCGCCAAGCTGATGAAAAAGGGTGTTTCATTCATTTGGGACGACGCTTGTCAAAAAGCATTTGAGGAGATCAAACACTACCTCACCCACCACCAGTCCTTGCAGCTCCGGTGTCCGGAAAGCCTTTCCTGGTGTACGTCCGAGCAATGGATCATTCCTTGGGAGCTCTACTAGCTCAAAATGATGAACAAGGACGAGAACAGGCAATCTACTATCTGAGTAGAACAATGATCGGAGCCGAACATCGGTACAACCCGATCGAGAAGGAATGTTTGGCACTAGTGTTCGCCATTCAGAAAATGCGACACTATCTGGTAGGCCAGACTATAAATGTCATATCAAAAGTCAACCCTCTGAGGTTACTTATGACAAAGCCTTCTTCACTAAATGGCCGGCTGGCAAAATGGGCTATATTGTTATCCCAATATGAGATACACTTTTTACCCCAGAAGGCCATTAAAGGACAAGCGGTGGCGGACTTCCTAGCGAACACCCAGATCCAAGGGCAGCCAAACTCTATGAGGATCTCCCAGATGAGGCCGCCGAAGTCTACCTGACTCAGACATCGTTCGAAAGTCAAGTATGGCAACTTTTCTTCGACGGTGCATCAAGGACAAGCCCGAAGGGACACATAGTAGCGGGGGTAGGAGTAGTACTCGTCTCCCCACAAAATTATGTGATTCCCGAGCTATCTCGTTAACCGAGCCCTGCTCCAACAATGTGGCGGAATACAACGCTCTTTTGATTGGGATGCAATTCGCCGATGAGATTGGCGTTAAAAATCTCGAGGCTTACGGTGACTCTAAACTCATCGTCAGCCAAGTTCGCGGAGAGTACGAGGCCAGACATGAAGATCTAGTACCCTACTACAACGCGACAATTCACATGGCCGAAAGGTTTTCAAACTTCTACATCGACCATGTACCGCGCAGGCAAAATGCACATGCGGATGCACTCGCATCCCTCGCTGCTTCCTTAGCTCTTCCAGCTGGAGCAATGGAGAAAGTATTCGTCTATAGCCACGACCTATACTGTCCAAAAATTCCCCTCGGGGACTGTCCAGGGTCAACGGGAGACCATCACGACAAGGAAACACTTGAAGTGTCGACCGCTTCAGGGCTTAAAGACTGGCGATTCCCCTACATTGATTTTGTCTTATACGGCATTCTGCCCGAAGACACCAAGGAGGCGGCCGCCATTCGGAGGAAAGCCCCCAAATTCTACTATAATGCGATTTCGCGAACATTGTATCGTCGATCGCATGACGGGATCCTGCTCCGATGCCTCTCATCAAAAGAAGCCCAAGGAGTATTGAAAGAAGCCCACGATGGTACTTGTGGAGCTCATCAACCTGGCCCGAAATTGGCACATCGACTCCAAAGGATGGGTTACTATTGGCCCAAGATGATTGCCGATGCTGTCGCTTATGCTAAGAGATGTTACGCCTGCCAAATACACGGCGATTTCATCCATCAAGCACCAGGGTACCTCCACTCAACGACCTCTACTTGGCCGTTTGAAATGTGGGGGATGGACGTAGTGGCCCTATCAGCCCACCATCATCGAAAGGACATCGGTTCATTCTAGCGATAACCGATTACTTCTCTAAGTGGGCCGAAGCTATCCCTTTGAAAGAGGTGAAATCTTCTAACGTGATCAAGTTCGTGAAACATCACGTTATTTACCGCTTCGGTGTGCCTCGGCGTATCATCCATGACAATGGACCCCAGTTCATCAGCCAGACCTTCCAGAGATTCTGCGCGAAGTTCAGAATCCAGAGTGTGTCCTCAACGGCATACTATCCTGCTGCTAACGGTCTTGCAGAAGCCTTCAACAAGACTATTGGCAAGCTTCTCAAAAAGTTCGTCTCGAAAAGTCAACGAGACTGGGACGACAAGCTGGGTGAATGCTTATGGGCCTACCGCACAACGGTGCGAACCCCAACTAAAGCCACGCCATTTTCCTTGGTATACGGATGCGAAGCCGTCCTTCCATTGGAAATACAAATTCCCTCTCTACGCGTCGCCTTGACAGCGGAAATGACAACTGAGGAGAGGCATCAGCAGCGACTCCAGGAGTTGGAAGCCTTAGACGACAAGCGTTTGCAGGCCCAACAACAAATCGAGCTTTACCAAGCTCGTATCACCAGAGCCTTCAACAAGAAAGTCAAAGCGCGAACTTTCAAGAAAGGCGACCTTGTCTTAGCTGTCCGAAGACCCATGGTCATGACGCACAAGACAAAAGGAAAATTTCAGCCCAAATGGGAGGGACCATTTGTGGTAGAGTCAGTCTACTCGAATGGATCATATCGCCTCATAACTTCAAATGGTGATACACTCATGATGCCGATCAATGGCAAATTCTTGAAGAAGTACTATCCTTAATAGTACTCTTCTTCCGATCAAGTTAAAAGTACACCTCTGATCAAACATCCGACGCCCTCGACGGCTAAGGATAGAGGAAAATGTTGGCCTTTAAGCCCAACATAAGTCCTCGACAACTCACCATGCTGAGGGGAATAGCATGGCTAGCCCAACTCAAACGGTAGTTGGTAAAGGCATGTCAAACCCGTTGACAGCTGAGGATTTGCTAAAAATCCTAAGGGACACGTTCCCATTTGATCCGACGCCCTCGACGGCTAAGGATAGAGGAAAATGTTGGCCTTTAAGCCCAACATAAGTCCTCGACAACTCATCATACTGAGGGGAATAGCATGGCTAGCCCAACTCAAACGGTAGTTGGTAAAGGCATGTCAAATCCGTTGATAGCTGAGGGTTTGTTAAAAATCCTAAGTGGACTCGAGTCCACTCTTTCCTCCAAAGTCCCTTACCAATTCTCATCCATAGAATGGTAGGACCACAAAGTGCAATCATTACTACGTTAACACTATACCTCTGGTAATGAATACCCTTTGCCGGGTATAAACTTTGCTTGTTAACTCTGCATAGAGTAACAAACTCTCAAATTTGCCAAGTTAACACTATACCTCTGGCATTTCAAATTCCACTTGTCAATTCTCATCAATAGAATGACAGGTCCTCAAATTGCTCTTATCACGAGCCAATTCTTGTCAAGTTAACATTACACCTCTGACAAATTACTGTTTAAGTTAACATTACACCTCTAAGCAGTACATCGAGTGCCTGTCAAGTTAATATCACACCTCTGATAGTCACCTTTCTTCAGACTTCCGTATCGAAGCTGAAATGGACGATGCCAAGTTAACACTACACTTCTAGCATCCGAGTCATCGCTAAGTTCAACAATACACCTATGGCCATGACCTTTCCTCGACTTCTTCGTCTAAGTCGAGATGACCAATGCTAAGTTTAACATCACACCTCTAGCATTACCTCACTGTTAAGTTAAACATTACACCTATGACAGTGACATTCTGAGTTAAGTTAATATCACACCTCTGACTCACATCCTTGTCGAGTTAACACCACACTTCTGACAAGACTATCTCCAACCCGTTAAGTTAATATCACACCTCTAACGATGAAAGCTTTACTAGATTCCTCGCGGGTCTAGTTTCACTTGTTATTCTCTTCAACAGAATAACAGGTCCACCTAAAGACATTGTTAGGTTAACATTACACCACTGACAATGTTTTATCAAATTCCCCAGCTGACCTTGAATCAAGTCAATCCTAGACACTTGACAAAAGTTCACCTTCTCTGGGAGTACGCATTCCCCCTGTCACTTTGTTTTATAAAGTGGCGGGTCCACCAAAATCATTCTTTTGCTTCTAAAACAAAACATTCAAGACAACAGAAAGAGGCAAAAAGAAAAGTGTCACTTTTATTCATATCCAAACACATGAAAGTGATACAAAACGCTCTCTTATACAATAAGATTGAGTGTTACAATTAAGGAGTACAAAGAAGTCCCTCTCTCTCTCTCTGAGGCCGTACTCACTCCTTGAAGCCGCATCTGATCCTAAGTGCATGATGTCTGAAGAAGTGGCGACTGTTGGAACCGGTTGCACTTTGATGCACGACGCCAACTTCGAAAGCGCCCTAGCTGACTAAGCCAAGAGCAATGGTGTTCTTGAGGTCCGGTGGCAACAGAAGGTCCTGCAACCCTTCGTTCAGGCGCGTCTCTTTCCCTAGCAGACCATCCAACAAACATGGAGTCACTTCTGGGGTGAGAGAGGAAGTTTTAGGAGTCATCACAAAGGATGCTACCCTCCACTAGGTCCAGCGACAACAGAAGAGCCTGCAACCCTTCGTTCAAGAGTTGATCTTTCCCCCGCAGGCCATCCAAAGGACATGGACTGTCCTTGATGTTACTTCTGGGATGGGAGAGGAAGAGGATCCTCTCCGCCACCGCAACCGCCGGAACCTCCTCGCCGTCATACTTGACCTGACCATCTCTTGCCATCAGGCAAGAGTGGTACAGGAGATCTGAAGAGACCTTGGCGAGATTTGGGTCCTCGTCAGAGATATAATTTACTCTTTACAAACGACGAGGACCATAATTTACTCTCTTACAAACGAACATTGAGCAAGCTCGCCGGTTGAAGCACTCTTCCAGGAGACCAGCGAACCTGCAAAGAACAAATAAGAGAATCAGAAAGTCTGGAACTTAGTATACTTTAACAAAAGAAAACTAAGTAACAGACGCGGCAGTCATTGAAGACTTCAGACGTGGAAATGATCTGCACAGTCAAACCACCGCGTTAACAGAAACAGACGCGAGTCAAAACTGTGCCACGCCCAGCATTCAAACGCAGTCTCAGTTTGCACCCGCGTCTAATGCACTAGACGCGAAAAACTTCAAACGCCGAAAATTGCCATCTCTCTGTTGGGTGAACAGGAGTTGCAAGATTCAGGTCTGAAACGCGCCAAGGCAATAGCCATGAGCAAAGCCAGCGTCAAGAGCCCGCGTTCAGAAAGTTCAAGTCACGGCGCAAATTCCAGACTAGGAATTGCACCAGGATTTCATTCAGATGGCTATGCCAAAGTTCAGGCTATGGACATCATCGGGGTGACATACCAGCAAAGGCCTCTGTCCAGAGTTGGCCTCTCTGCATCCAAACGCGGGCGCGCAAGATGACATGAGAGAGGATTCCTTCTGAAGAGACCAAACAGAAGCATAAAAGCTCTGGGTCATCTTCATCCGCGGAGTCACCTTCATCCATGAAGACAGGGACCTTGTTAAAGCTTTAGAGGAGGCGAGGTCTCTCAGGGCAAAACAAATGAAAACAGTCTAAGATTGGATTATTGAAGAGGAGAAGGTGCACTCTATTTATAGCAGTCCCTAATAACTGTCATTAATGGGGCATCAATCGGAACCGTCGCGCACAACTGTCAAAGCCCAATCAAAAACGGACGCGTGGAACGCTGCTTTGGAAACCGTCAAAATGCGCCGGTTTTTCAACCGCCAGCGTCGGTTCTGCATGCAAGAGCATTAACGCCTGAACCCAATAAGAGGCCGACGCGTGGATAACTGTCTTGGGAAACAACGGATGACCGGAACCCCAACGACGGTGAAGACTTGACGTTCAAAGATCTCCTAAAATCTTTTAAAGTCATGCTGCATTGAACGCAGATGGGAAAGTCGCTCGAGGCTGCGTATCCCGTGTCTGATCGATCCGCGTCTTTCTTAGCAACCGCGTTTCACTCTGTGATTGACGCTGCGTCTCACTCCATGGACTGACGACTGCGTCTCACTCCATGGACTGACGACCGCGTCTCACTTTATGGATCAATGCTGCGTCTCATTAAGAAGACCGCGTATCACTCTGAGATTGACGCTGCGTCTCATCAAAGGACTTAGTAAATCTAAGTTCCTGTGGACTGACGACCGCGTCTCACTTTATGGATCAATGTCGCGTCTCATTAGAAGACTCAGGGTCAAGACCGCGTTTCATTAACAGGACTTAGTCTTACCTAAGTACCAGGTACCAAGGAGTTGGATTCGCCTACAGCTGAGCAAAGAAGATGGAGCAAAATTTTTAAACTTTTATTATAAACAGTAAAAGTGGATACAAACACTCTAAACAGAGTGTCCTCTTCTTTACAAAAAAGGGGGAAAAGAAAAGAAGCTAAATGTCCTGGTTCGCCAAGGTACGGATTTGTTCCCTAAGGCGGTGAATCTCGTATTGACGCGTCCTTTCAGCTTCCATAATAGCCCGGTCCCGCAGCTCCTCTTCGGATAAGAAATTTCTTGCGGCCAGCTGCGTTCGCAGAGATTCCACCCTGGAAGAATGTAGAGACAGACTCTCTTCAGCTCGCGCCCTAGCAGCTTGTTGCTCCTCTAGCTGCTTTTTGATGATAGCAAGCTTTTCCTCATTGAGCGCAAGCACCACTTCTGCCTTGGCAATGGTGTCCCGAGCCCTGATGATGACTTGCTCTGTGCTCTGCATGACAAGCTCGGATTCCCTTGAATCGCCAGCTAGTTTCTGACATTCAGCCTGGAATATTCGAGGCTGTGAATCTCTGCAGCGATTTGTGCCTCCGCTTCCTGTCGCTCTCGTTCTTGAGCAGCTAGGAGCCTAGTCAGGGTGGCCTGGGCCTCACTAAAAGAGCCAGCATCTTCCAAAGACTCCAGCTCCTGCAGGTAGTCTCCCAGTTGCTCTACCACCCGTAGACACGCCTTGGCAAGTGAAGGGCCTCGGTTAATTCGACGTTCACGACCAGATTTTTAAGAAGCGTCTGGGCAAATTGGAACGAGCTGTTTCCACGTAAGATGAGATCAATACATGATCCCATCGAAGCGAAGAATTGCTGCACCATCTGACGTGCCAGTTCCCCCATGTCTTCACCACCTAAGAAGCTTCCCGACCCCTTTTCTGTCACAGGATAGGGGATATAAGGCGGATCTTCTCGCACAAGAGTCGTGCTGGCCGTCGAGACAACCAGAGCTGGACCGGCCGCTGACGCTTCCGGAGGTACTACCTCTGCAGGAGCCTCCACGACCAATGAGGGAGTAGTAAGCACGACCTCCTCAGAAACCTCCACCGAGACCTGAGCTGTATGGCCTTCTGGAAGGGTGCCAACCATCGGACCCTCCACCTGAACCCCCTCAGTCCTCTCTGCAAGTTATCGCGATGTTAGCCACAATGATAGAAGAGCTAAACATTTAAAGCATCAGAGCTGCCTTACCAGGTTGGAGGTCCGGAGACGTCAAATCCTACGGAGCGGAAGTCTCCTTGGCTTCAGCAGTAACCTCCTCGCCTGGCAGAGTGAGAGCCTCCTCAGCCTCAGTGGTTACTTCCTCTTCTGCCAGAGTGGAAGGCTCCCCAGTTTCAACAGCTGCCCCCTTTGAGGGTATCTCAGCAGCCGAGACCTCAATCCCCTCGGGCCGGGTCAACTCTTTCACCATCTCCTCGATACGCGAGGAGGTTGTAGCCTCAGCATCTTCAGTTGGCCCTGCAGCATAAAAGAAGAATGTTAGAACATCCTCTTCAATATGCAAAGAGGAAATTAGACAGAAGATGGAAAGAATACCTTCAGTGGGGATAATCGCCAGCGATGGTGCAGTCGATGGCTCACCCTCATGTATTTCCTCCTCCGAGATGTGGAAGAATTTGCTCTGATCAGGAAGAGCGGGTTCATCGCCATAGTCGGTCTCGTCTTCGAAGTCGCTTTCCCCGATAACGAAGAAGACGACAGCGCAACGCGAGGAAGCTCCGAACAGGAGCCTTACCTCCAATCACCCCAGTGGTAGGACTAGGGTCGACTGCCCTAAGACTGGAAATGCAGATGCTAGGAGACCCCGGCTGCTGTGCCTCGTCTCTCCCATCACGAGCAGAAGAAGGCTCGGGTTGCGCTGAGAGGCCTGCAATCTCAACATCCCCTCCAGTCATTATGTCAACCTCCAGTGACTCGTCATCTTCGGCGGCGGTGGACTCTTCAACAAGCTCCCCTTCCTCCACGGTCTTGCTGCGCGACCTAGGAGCACGGACTAGGGTGGGGAAATCTTCATCTTCCGACGGTTCCTCAACCCTAACAGGGACGTCTTCAGGAGGAGCCTCGACTCCAGCAGAGATGTCTCTGGATTGAGAGACTTCAGCCGTCAAATCCCTCCGAGCCCTTTTGGGGCAGGCTCAGCGATAGAAGCAGAGCGTCGATGACGCTTGCTTGCCAACTGTTTAGACCTCCTGGCTGGTGGCTCCACCCTTGTCGCTGGTGGCTCTGCCCTTGCCGGTCGCGGCTCCGCCTCACTGCTGGGGGTTCCCTCCTCGATCTTCGCCCGACCTCCTTTTGGGCCTTCAGGTACTGTTCTACGAGCTTCGTCGGTTTACTAGAATCAGTCCTGGCCTCGAGACTTGCGTTGATGCTCTCAATGCATGAAGACGCCGGAAAAAAGTCTGGCGTTTGGATGGCTTGAGAGTACCAAGTACAGAAGCTGAAACTCGTACGGCACTTGGGCCCCTCGAGAGGTAGACGGAAAGATACTCCCGTCCCTCCAGCCACACTATAGTACCAGGCCCGAGCACCCTCGAACAGGTTCCCTTCGAAGGCAAGCCTAGCATTGGGGTTCCCGACATAGAGCTGATCATAGCCGAACTGTCGAGCGAAGCGACTCGGCATGTACGGCTCAATGGTACATGACGTCCCCTGCCGGAAAAGCACATATCCGGGCCGGATATTTAGCAACCACTAGAAGGCCCCCGCGGATAACCTCGTGAAGTCATCTGGGCCAACGGAATCAACAAGTAGATCCCCGAAAGATGCATCAGGGATCTGGAGGAGGCAGCGATTGAGCTGGTAGTTGGCAGGGTCTGAAAGGCACTTCCGGACGTAATATATGTAAGGATCACGCCATTTTGAACCCTCCAACCGCTGTACGAAAGGGACAGAATTCTCCCTCCAACGCGCTGCCGTCATCAAAGAAGGGCAATGCATCACGTACCAAGCAATAAGGTACGTGTAAGGCAGCTCGACACGAGGGTTAGGACGCTTCACCGTTGGACTCCCCTCTGAGTCAACATACGGCTTTCCCTCGGAGTCTGCAGTTTTTGGTGGCTCACAGAAACTCTTAGTGAGCGCCCGCAGCCCGCTCTGAATACCAGCCGCCACGGCCGGGAGAAGGGCTATGGGGTTCCCATGAGCCAGGAGCACCGCCGGGTACACCACATCAGCAACAATGACTTCATGCGGCAGCGTGGGCACCACACAGCGCTTCAGCCACAGCATCAGAAAGCCCGCCAACAGCGCCCGATCGGAGATAGGAGTCCGGGCTTGATGGTGAAAGCTTTCAAAAACCAAGTCAAGGTCAAAACCGTCCTCGTTCGACTCCGTGGTGTAGAAGCTGTTCGGAGCCTGGTCGATCCTGTCTTCGATCTCCCTGTCAGAGCTGGGATCCAATCGGGTTATCCGATGGTCTTTGGTGTTGACATTATTGAACAAGTAACTGGCCCAAGATAGTTGCTTGACTCCCTGCGACCGCCATTTGGTTATCTGGCCGCAAATGTGGAAGTGACATAGCACTTCCCAATAGGTCTCATATATGAGGGGAAACTCCTCCTTCACATAGCGAAGCTCCACAGCGGTCGGGACATATTCCTCATAGGGAATATCCCCCGTCGACAACCCCGAGACCTCGTGCAGCTCGTGCAGAGCAAGGCCCATCTCTCCGACCGGAGTGAAGAACGTCCCCGTCGAAGGATTATAACGCTCTAGAATCCCGAAGAAGTTCTGAGAGCTTTGAGGGATCCCCCACTGCACGGCCCTGACTGCCGAGTACAGCCCCACGCGCTTTAGCAGGTCCCCGAGCTCGGTAAGGACAAAGCCGACCATCCTGCCCCACCAATAGTTCTCCGTGGAATGGACCCACCCCGGCGCACGGAACCCAACTGGGTAGTCACCCTCCGCCTCCATGAAGGCGTTGAGGAAGGTAGTGCCAAGTTGTGGTATCTCCCCGGCTGGAACCTCAGTCCTGCGCGACCCAGGGAAAAGGCCGATAACTGACCTGTCATGGCTATCATGACGGTATACTTTGTGGGAGCCCAAATCACCGAGAGTGACCTCGGGAACATATCGAGCAAGGTCCCATTCCATCTTCCGAGGGACGGACATATGCTGGAAGTAGGACAGCGGGAACATCCTCTCCATGTCTGGAAGAAAGAATCTTCCACCCCTTATCTGGCGGAGCCATTTGTAAGTCCCGTCATATACGCGATGGCCGCCATCGTGGATACGATCTCCGAAGAAGAAGGCAGGCTTCTCCAGTTTGATACCAGCATCCGTTGCAAATGCTGCATCAGTCATGAGCACCCGAAGAGTCCTCATGTCAACATTTGAGAGCCTCTCTCTGCGATCCGGTGATTTGTCAGCAGTCACAGGAACAGTCCTTTGCAATACAAAAATCAAATCCCGGTCAGCACCACCTACATGACCAAAGTGGCACTTCTTGGCGAGTGAAGTAGCAGGGCGTGGCGCTGCAAAAAGAAAAGGACACTTAGTTAGATACTCTATCAAAAGCATAAAAAAAAAAAATGCTAAGTGTTCATAATCCGAACGCAGAAGAGACACTGGACGCAGGAATTATTAAATCTGCGTCCAGACCTGCGCATCCACGCAGAAGAGGCACTGGACGCAGGAATTATCAAATCCGCGTCCAGACCTATGGGATCGGCGTCTCCACAACATTCTCCTTGATGTCACTTCTGGGGTGCGAAAAGAAGGGAGTTATCCACCTTAACCTTTCCACTACCATAATCGCCAGAAGTTAAGGAGGGTAACCCCCTTCCTTTCACATCCCCAGACGTCGAAGTACTTGGACTCGGGTGCCAGATTCATCAAAATCAGCAGCTGATGAAACAGAACGCAAGGATCAAATCCGCGTTCTGTAAACTAAGTCCGCGTCTGAACCCTTCACAAATAGAAAATATTCTAAGTGAAGAATCTGAAGCACAGGACTCAAGCGCGCGAGGGTCCAAACCCGCGCCTAGGTTATCATCCCAAAGACTGCGTCTGGGAATCAAACACGATCTGAAAATCACGTGTTAAGGGTTCTTAAAAGTTCTTTGAACTTTCTTTAAATGGCGAAACTTCCGCCTAAGAGGCCTTTACCTTGGAGACCTGGGAGAACGACGCCCTGTGCAGAGGAGGAGCCGCCCCTCTGGGCCTCGGCGACGGTCGCCTTTGAGGACGATGCAGTTGGCTTAGTCTTGGGTGCCATTGATGTTCAGAAATCCAAGCAAAGAGATGAACAAGTTCGAAGATGAACAGAGAAGGAAATTCTTTTTTTTTCTCAGCGAGTGCGTTCGGAGAAGAAGATGCATCTCTCCAACTGTTGCCTTTTATAGGCACAGGGATTCGCGAAGATACGCGGCGCGTGGCCCGGTAGACGCTGCAGCGAGTCGCCGCTTGACGCGTGTAACCAAATCGTTTCTGAACGGAGAAGATCATGCGTCGCAACCCCGCCACGAGTCAGCAGTCAACACGTGGAGCAGTTCATTTAATGAACCAGGAAATCCGCGCGCCAAAAGGCGAAATTTCGCCGGTTCCCTAGGCCAGCTGGCGGCGTAATCATGACATGGCACAGAATTCGCGCCCAAAGAACGCACCTCCTCGATGGACATGCCACGTCAGCCTCTCCATGAATGCATTTGGAAGGTCGCGTCTCTCTAAGAAATTCGCGTCCTTTCAGTCTGGCCAAATATCGCGTCTACCTTCTGAAAATCAGTCGCGTCTCCAGTGCCAAAGGACGCACGATTACAGAAATCGCGCCTTTACAGCAGTACCATCTCTGCTTTTTGAAAAAGAACCTGCGTTTGGCCTCCTGCTTCTGCAAAATCAGTTCAACAGTACACTGACGCAAGCAGACGACCAACCACTCCTGGCTTAAAGCGCGCCAATGACAGACTAAAAGCAATCGGAGAGGTTTAGACTGTGCATCTAAACACTCAACATGATCAACTCTGGGAGCTTCAAAGAGTTCAACAGTACACTCACGAAACTCCAGATAAGATCAAACCCGAAGCATCAACAGTCTAGTCATGAAGGCGAACTCAGCTAGAGTCCAAAGTATTTCGAAATCCGTCCCAGTTAACTGCGAAATGTCAAAAACTTTGGAGGGGGTTCTGTAGGCTGTCTAAAAATCACCAAGACAAGCCACCAAAACACAGAGATCCAAGATCCAGGCGCAAGGCTAAATGTGACAATCAAGACGCGAGAGATAGCCCGCGTCTCAGCATCAAGGCGCGTCAGCCCGAAGCCCGCGTCTCAGCATCAAGACGCGAGAGATAGCCCGCGTCTCAGCATCAAGGCGCGTCAGCCCGAAGCCCGCGTCTCAGCATCAAGGCGCGTCAGCCCGAAGCCCGCGTCTCAGCATCAAGGCGCGTCAGCCCGAAGCCCGCGTCTCAGCATCAAGGCGCTTCAGCCCGAAGCCCGCGCCTCAGCATCAAGACGCGTCGGATCGACACCCACGTCTCGGTTGCAACTACCCCGATTATGGCGCCATCCGCCGCCCATATAGCGGGGAAGTTGGCCCTCATCGTGGAGCACTTTTAGGGGGCACGATCACCCCCTAAAACCCTATAAATAGTCCCGTCACTATTGAAGGAGGGGAGGACAATTGACGACGAGAAGGAAAAAAGACGACAATCAAAGGAGAGATTAACGACAGAGAGAGAGAAAACCCTTCAGCGAGCTTACTGAGTACTAGCCGCTCTTCGCCTACCTCCTCCTCTAGAGTTTTGGTAGACGGAGCTGAGTTACTCCCTCTACCGACCGAAGAGAAGATCCCCGACGGTCCGAACAGTCATCCGGTCAACGGAGAACAAGATTCACTCTCCACCGCCACACGAAGAACCCAGCACTAAACAAAGGGGGAATTCAAGATTCAATATTCCCCCTCCCTTGTAACCGGAAGATTAAGCCGGCTGTAATCTTTTCCATCTGATTCCAGGAAGCGTTACACCAGCCAACCCCTCTCCGTGTCAAACACTCCTAAGTTTGATGGACTTAACTTTCCCATATGGAAGGTTAAGATGACCGTGTTTTTGCAATCTCTAGGTAGCCGAGTTGCAAAGGCCGTGACTAAGTCCTTTAGTGTACCCCCCGGTGACGAATCCACTTGGTCCGAAATAGAGACTAAGGAATTCGATGCCAATGCCAAAGCTCACTATGCACTTCTACAAGCCCTAAATGATGATGACATAGCTAGGGTTATACATTGCAAATCCGCATTTGAGATTTGGTCACACTTGATAGTCACTCATGAGGGGACCTCACAAGTTAAGAAGGCTAAGATTGACCTTCTTCGGTCTCAATATGAAACATTTAGCATGCAAGACAATGAAACCATAGATGATATGGTTACAAGGTTTACCAAGATTACTAATGGACTCTCTTCTTTAGGTGAAGATATCAACAATGATCAAAGAGTAAGGAAGATCATCCGGGCTCTTCCTCCTTCATGGGAAGTTAAAGCAACAACCTTGAAGGAACTCAACGACAATGAAGAGATGGAGCTTATAGGTCTCATTGGGAACCTCAAAACCCATGAGATGGAAAGGAAAGCAAGAGAGGACATGGCTCCTACCAAGAAGAAGACTATTGCCTTCAAGTGTCAATCATCACACTCCGACGAAGATGATGAAGAAGAAGATGACGAAGAGCTCTCACTTCTAGTCAAAAATGTTCGGAGGATGTACAACAAGGCAAAGTTTTAAGGTAGAAGGAGATGGCAAGGAGGCAAAGAAGAAAGGAAGATTGTGTGCTTCAATTGCCAAAAACCGGGACACATAGTTGCGGAGTGTCCGGACAAAGCAAAGCCCTCCACATCAAAGAAGCCATACAAGAAGAAGGCTATGAAGGCAACTTGGGATTCGGAGACCGAATCCGAAGAAGAGATTGACACCGCCAACATGTGCTTCATGGCCAATGAAAGCACAAGCAAGGTAACCCCTTCCACCCCTTTTGATGATGAACTCTCCATGGATGAACTAGGAGAAGCTTTTGTTGAGTTATCACAAAATTATGATTTCTTGAAGAAAAAGTATTTAAAAATGAAAAAGGAAAATGAATCTTTAAGTCATCAAGTTTTTACTCTTACAAAAGAAAAGGATGATTTGGTTTCCACCTTGACCACTACTAAAAATGATTTTGAAAAATATAAGATTTCTGCAAAGGTAAGGCCCCACTAATTGATTCTAATGAAGTTTCTATGCTTAAGGAAAGATTAGACTCATTAAGTGTTGTTTTGAAAAATTGTGAATTTGATAAGAAAAGGATTGAGGCTATGTTTCCTAAGAAACAAGCCCCAAAGAAAAATGCTCATGCTCATGTTCATGTTCATGCTACACAACCTAAACAACATGGCAAACCCCAAAAGCATGCTCACACTACTACACATACACATCATGCATTCATGTATAGAAAAGTGTACTCATGTTCACATTGTGGGCGGAAAGGACACTTAGCAAATTTTTGTTATGATAGACTAAGTGCATCACATCATAATGTTTGGGTTCGTAACACTAACTTTCAAGGACCCAAGAAAGTTTGGGTACCAAAGTCAACAATTATTTTAAATGATGTAGGTACTTTCCAAAGCCCAACGACGTAGAGGTTTGTGGTATCTTGATAGCGGTTGCTCAAGGCACATGACTTGGGACATCAACAACTTTGCAACCCTATCAAGATATCATGAAGGTGGCACCGTCACCTTCGGAGATGACGCCAAGGGTAAAATCATCGGTATTGGTAATGTAAAACTTGGCACCTCTCCTTTAATTGAAAATGTGGTTTTAGTTGATGGCCTCAAGCATAATCTCTTGAGTGTTAGTCAACTTTGTGATAAAGGTTTTGATGTAGTTTTTGACAATGTTGCTTGTAAAGTAATTGATAGAACTTCCAATGTTTGTGTATTTTCAGGTTTTCGTGAAAGCAATGTTTATATGATTGATATGTTAAATATGTCTTGTAATATTACTTGTTTAAAAGCCCTCGATGATGACTCTTGGTTGTGGCATAGGAGATTAGGGCATATTTCTTTTGATCATATTTCTAGATTAAATTCAAAGGAAATGGTGAAAGGTATTCCTTCATTGAATTTTGAAAAGGACCGAGTTTGTGACTCATGTCAATTTGGGAAACAAACTAAGTCTTCTTTCAAGTCAATTAAGGATATCATGACATCACGTCCTTTGGAATTAATCCACATGGATCTATTTGGCCCAACACAAACCAAAAGTCTAAGTGGGAATAGATTTGCTTATGTTTTGGTTGATGATTTTTCAAGATTTACATGGGTTTTCTTTCTTGAACATAAAAACCAAGCATTTTCGTATTTCCAAACTTTTAAGAAAAGAGTAGAAAAAGAAAAAGATTCTTTGATTTTGAGAATAAGAAGTGATAGAGGAGGTGAATTCATTAACCAACCCTTTACCACTTTTTGTGATGAACATGGAATAAAGCATGAACTTTCTTGTCCTAGAACTCCACAACAAAATGGAGTAGTTGAACGGAAAAATAGAACATTACAAGAGATGGCTAGGACAATGCTAAGTGAATATGGTCTACCACATTATTTGTGGGCCGAGGCCGTAAATACATCATGCTACATATCTAATCGTGTTTTCTTGTGTAAAAATACAGCTAAAACTTCTTTTGAAATGTACTTTTCTAGAAAACCAAATGTTTCTTATTTCAAAGTTTTTGGATGCAAATGTTTTGTTTTAAATACAAAAGATAATTTAGGAAAGTTTGATGCTAGATCTTATGAGGCTATTTTTGTAGGTTACTCAAACACTAGTAAGGCTTATAGAGTTTTCATTAGATCATCTTTGACTATTGAAGAGTCTATTCATGTTAAGTTTGAGGAATCTAACAAGTTTGTTAAGAATGTTGTAGAAATAGATGCCTTGCATGAAGGCTTGGAGAAAGTCACCTTGGAGGATGCTTCTACCATGGGAGACAAGCCAAAGGATGATGATGGAAGTGAAGCCAAAGTGGAAGAGGCCCAAGGAAATGAACTTCAAACAAATGAGGTGGAGCCTACTCAACCACTACCTAAGGATTGGAGATTCAACCCTCATCATCCCAAGGACCTCGTCATAGGTGAAGTATCAAAAGGGGTAACTACTCGTTCTAAAATTCAAGATTTTTGTGGCCACTTTGCATTTATTTCACACATTGAACCCAAAAATGTCCTCGAGGCCGAGGCCGATTCATATTGGTTGCTAGCTATGCAAGAAGAGCTCAATCAATTTGAGCGCAACCAAGTATGGCACCTTGTTCCTAGGCCCCACGATAGACCAACAATTGGTACTAAGTGGATCTTTAAGAACAAGTTGGATGAATCGGTAATGTAGTTAGAAACAAGGCTAGGTTAGTTGCCCAAGGTTACACTCAAATCGAAGGGATCGATTTTGAAGAAACCTTTGCACCCGTAGCACGGCTTGAAGCCATACGGATGACACTAGCATTTGCCTCATATAAAGATTTCAAATTATTTCAAATGGATGTTAAAAGTGCTTTTCTAAATGGTTTTATTGAAGAGGAAGTGTATGTTGAACACCCCCCGGGTTTGTTGATCCTACACATCCGGATTTTGTTTTTAAATTAGACAAAGCTCTTTATGGTTTAAAACAAGCCCCTGGGCTTGGTATGAAAGATTGTCTTCATTTTTGATTTCCAATGGTTTTAAGAAAGGTAAAATTGACACAACATTGTTTACAAAACATGTAGAAAAAGATATTCTTATTGTGCAAATTTATGTAGATGATATTATTTTTGGTTCTACTAATGAATCTCTTTGCAAAGCTTTTGAGTCATGCATGAAGGATGAATTTGAAATGTCTATGATGGGGGAACTCAACTATTTCCTTGGACTCCAAATCAAGCAAAGGAAGGATGGGATCTTCATCAATCAAGCCAAGTACACAAAGGAACTAATCAAAAGATTCGGGCTTGAAGGATCAAAAGTAAGCAAAACTCCCATGGCAACAACTACCAAGCTTGACAAGGATGAACAAGGTAAAAGTGTAGACATTAAACTTTATAGAAGCATGATTGGTAGTTTGCTTTATTTGACGGCTAGTAGGCCGGATATCATGTTTTTCGTTTGTTTATGTGCACGTTTTCAATCATGTCCTAAGGAATCACACTTAATAGCGGTAAAACGCATAATTAGGTATCTTAAGGGCACAATTGAATTGGGTTTGTGGTATCCTAAAACCGGATTATTTGAAATGAAGAGTTTTTCGGATGCCGACTATGCGGGTTGTAGGGTAGATAGGAAGAGCACAAGTGGAACATGTCAATTCTTAGGTAATTGTCTTGTATCTTGGTCTTCCAAAAAGCAAAATTCGGTAGCCCTATCAACCGCCGAGGCGGAGTATGTTGCGGCCGGAGCTTGTTGTGCACAAGTTCTTTGGATGAAACATACTCTCCTTGACTATGATTTACATTTTGATCATGTTAAGATTTTTTGTGATAATACTAGTACAATTCACATGACCAAAAATGCTAATCAACATAGTAAAACCAAGCACATTGATATTAGGTATCATTTTCTTAGAGATCACTTTGAAAAAGGTGATATTGATATTGACTATGTTTCTACCGATTTTCAACTTGCCGATATTTTCACTAAACCTTTAGATTATGCAAGATTTTCCTTTATTTGTGGTGAGTTGAATGTATGTATGATTGATTCTTAAAATATTTTTGTTTTGATATGTTTGTATTTTGATATGTTTTAACCCTTTTGATGTATGACAAAAAGGGGGAGAAAAATATATAAGTTTGGAGAAAAAGAATATAAGTTGATTAAAATTGTCGGGAGAAAAATATACTAGTTTGAATATACTTAGATTTTTGAAAATAATAAATTTGTTCATTATTTGGTTTTCCTTGACAAAATTTATGGTGATGACTTTTTCAAATGCTTTATGTATGATTTCATAGTTTTTCATATTCATGATAGATACATAGCATTGTTTGAGGGGGAGCTTTCCAAGCTTCTTCCTCTCTTTATTTGTTTAATAACTATATGTTTTGTCATCATCAAAAAGGGGGAAATTGTTGGCCCAAGGTTACAATCACCCTTGTTTAGTGTATTTTGATGATTACAAAACATATTAGTTATTTGTACTAATAACAATTGTTGTTTAAGTGTGTTTCAGGTTTATCATCACACTAGAAGTACTCTCACTCAAATACAAGGTTCTTGGACTCAAGACAATTCTATTTGGGCTCAAGTTGCAAATATTGAAGATCAAGTGAAGATAGCCCACCTTGAAGAATAGCCTTGAAGTCTTTTAGCAAGTTTGTAAGTTTAGAATGTTAAAGTTTGAATATAGGAAATTTGGCTCTAGGATTTGCACACACACTTGTTTCATGTATTTCCTATGTTTTGAAAAACTTGTTTAAAAACATGTACCAAAGCTTTAGTTTATGCCTTAGTTTATATATACATGTACCAAAGCTTTATATCTTGAAAAACTTATTTAAAACATGTATATAAACTATTTTCTGCATAATACTTAGCTATAGGTATTTTCAAAATATTTTTACAAAAAATTCCATTTTCAAAAACAGCCCAGTTTTCAGCCTCAGGCAACATCGGTCGACCGGCCCGGTCGACCGGCGTTGTGCCTGGACATGCACTGTTTGTGCATGTCCGTCGGTCGACCGGACCGGTCGACCGACAGAGAGCCTTCTGCTCTCGGGAAATTTCGGTCGACCGGACCGGTTGACCGGAAGAAGGAAACTGTGTTTCCTCCTTTTTGGTCGGTCGACCGGACCGGTCGACCGGGAGCCAACGGCTATATCCAGCTAGGCTGGCGGTCGACCGGACCGGTCGACCGCCAAGCCTGCAACACAGCAACGGCTCTTTCCTCTTTGGGATTTTCTGAAAAACTGTTTCTTTTTCTGTTTTAGCAGATTTTTGGAGAGTGGTTGGGGAGCTTTTGCAGGTTGAATTAGGTGAAAAGAAATTGTTTTTAATCTATTTTCTAACCCTATAAATAGAGGAGAAGTCTCTCTTCCTCATTACTTAGAAAAATCCTCAAGTTTTGTTGTTTTCAAAAGAGAAAAGAAAAATTGTTTTAAGCCTTCAATTCCTACTCTTTCAAGATTGTTTTTCAGTTGTGTTTGATTCTCTATATCACTCTACAACTGAAGTTTTCTCACCACACTTCATAGAGCCAAAAATTCTATACTCATTCTATAGTGAAGTTGTAATTGAAGTGAGAGTGTTTGTAAAAGAAATTGAGAAAAGTGTAGTGATCAAGTTGTGATCACTTTGTTCTTGTAATTCCTTCTTGTGAAGCAACCTCTTGGTAGAGGTCCTTTGTACTCGGTGGAGCTCGGTGCTCGGTCTTCGGTAGACCCAATTGTAAAGGCATCCTCGGTGGATAGTGGAAACCCTTCACGGAGGTGAAGGCGGGGACTAGAGCAAGTGTGCTCGAACCTCGAAACAAATCATCTTGTTTGCGATTGCCTTTGCGTTCTTCTTGCTTTTAATTTCTATTGCTTTATATTGCCTTGAATTAATTGCTTGAGAACTAACCCTCTACTTGTGGAATCTTGTGTTGTTTACCTTACTTGCTATACTTGTTGTTTTACATTGTGAGCATTTCATCTTCATCATCATACTTGGCATTGATCGATCACACCTCAATACTACACGGTTGCATTACGCACCTCTAACCCATTTAAGGGGAATTGGGAGGAAGGAGTTCAGAACCTCGCAAGGGGTATTCGGCTCTTAGTCGTATTTTGAGAGATCGTTGCATCACTCATTTAATTAAAGTTTAAAAAGATCACTAGATTAGCATTCACACCTATTCACCCCCCCTCTAGGTGTTTTTCAATTGGTATCAGAGCTTGGACTCTAGGATTTGGTTTAACAACCTTAGAGAAGATCCTAATTTGCTAATCATTTCATTCATATTCATATAGTAAAAATGGCCGATGGAATTAAGACCCCTCCTAAGTTTGATGGACTTAACTTTCCCATATGGAAGGTTAAGATGACCGTGTTTTTGCAATCTCTAGGTAGCCGAGTTGCAAAGGCCGTGACTAAGTCCTTTAGTGTACCCCCCGGTGACGAATCCACTTGGTCCGAAATAGAGACTAAGGAATTCGATGCCAATGCCAAAGCTCACTATGCACTTCTACAAGCCCTAAATGATGATGACATAGCTAGGGTTATACATTGCAAATCCGCATTTGAGATTTGGTCACACTTGATAGTCACTCATGAGGGGACCTCACAAGTTAAGAAGGCTAAGATTGACCTTCTTCGGTCTCAATATGAAACATTTAGCATGCAAGACAATGAAACCATAGATGATATGGTTACAAGGTTTACCAAGATTACTAATGGACTCTCTTCTTTAGGTGAAGATATCAACAATGATCAAAGAGTAAGGAAGATCATCCGGGCTCTTCCTCCTTCATGGAAGTTAAAGCAACAACCTTGAAGGAACTCAACGACAATGAAGAGATGGAGCTTATAGGTCTCATTGGGAACCTCAAAACCCATGAGATGGAAAGGAAAGCAAGAGAGGACATGGCTCCTACCAAGAAGAAGACTATTGCCTTCAAGTGTCAATCATCACACTCCGACGAAGATGATGAAGAAGAAGATGACGAAGAGCTCTCACTTCTAGTCAAAAATGTTCGGAGGATGACCAACAAGGCAAAGTTTCAACATGTGCTATGAAGGCAACATGTTTTCTCTCCATTTTGGCCCGATTCGCCTCTTATAAGGCCTAGTTTTGGCCAATCTGGGCTGAAAGTTTGACTTATGGTCAAACTCCCAAAAAAGAACTAGAAATAAAGTTAATTCATAGTAATTCTACATAGAAACTATACGATACTACTCCCATCTCTTGAAAATCGCATTTCCTCCTATTTTTTCCTTGTTCAGCTCTTACAAGGCATAGTTTTGGCTAATCTGGGCTGAAAGTTTGACTTTTAATCAAACTTTCCAATTAAGGACAGGAAAAAGGTTAATTTATATTTGTACATAGAAATAATGTAATGCCACTCTCGACTCTTTAGAATAAAGTTTTCGCCCTGTTTTGGCCATATTTGGCTCTTATATGGCATATTTCAGGCCATTCGGGGATGAAAGTTTGACTTTTGGTCAAAACTTCTAAGTTAATTTAAATATCTGCACATAGAAACTATGTAATTCCACTCCTGACTCTGGAAATCATGTTTTCTTCTCGTTTAGGCCCTATTCAGCTCTTATAAGGCCTAATTCTCGCTAATCGGAGTTGAAAGTTTGACTTAATTTTTTATCAAACTTTTCAATTAAGATTAGAATAAGGTTAACTAGTCGTAATTGTATATAGAAATGATGTAATACCACTCACGACTCTTGAAAACCAAGTTTTCTCCCCGTTTTGGCCCTATTTGGCTCTTATAAGGCCTAGTTCAGACCAACCGGTGCTGAAAGTTTGACTTTTGGTTAAAGTTCCCAATTAAGATTATAACTATTGTTAATTGGTAGTATATGTATACAGAAACTATGTAATACCATTTTCGGCTATTGAGAACCATATTTTCTATCTATTTGGGCCCTACTCGGCTCTTATATGGCCGATTTCAGGCCAATCGGGGATGAATGATTGAATTTTGGTCCAATATCATAATCGAGACTAGAAATAAGCTTAATTGAAAGTAATTATACATAAAATCTATTTAGTACTACTCTCAGCTCTTAAGAATCATGTTTTCTCCCTGTTTGGGCCCTAATGGTCTCGTATAAGGCTTAGCTCAAGCCAATCAGGGCCGAAAGTTTGGCTTTTGGTCAAATTTTACAATTAAAACTAGATACAAGTTAAATTAATAGTAACTGTACATAAAAACTATGTGTTACAACTCCCGATTCTTGAAAACCAAACTTTCCCCATGTCTTTTCCCTATTCGGCTTCAGGCCAATCAGGGGATGGGAGTTTGACTTTTGATCAAATTTCTTAATTAAAATGAGAAACATGGTTAATTAGTAGTAATTTACTTAAAAACTATGTAATACTACTCATGGCTCTTGAAAACTATGTTTTCTCCCCGTTTATCCCTGTTCGGTTCTTATGAGGCCTAGTTCAGGCCAACGGGGTTAAAACTCTAGTTTTTGATTAAACTTTCTAATTAAGACTAGAAATAAGGTTAATTAATAGTAATTGTATATAAAAATTATGTAATACCACTCACGGCTTTTGAAAATAAGTTTTTTTCCCAATTTAGGGGCCCTTCGGCTCTTATAAGACCTAGTTAAGGCCAATCAAGGTTGAAATTTTGAATTTTCGTTAAACCTCTTAATTAAGACTAGAAACAAGTTTAATTAGTAGTAATTGTACGTAAAAACTATGTAACACTACTCACGTCTGCTGAAAATCATGTTTTCTCTCCGTTTAGGCCTATTCGCCTCTTATAAGGCCTAATTCATTCCAATTCAGGCTGAAAGTTTGATTTTTGATCAAACTACCCAAAAAGGACTAGAAATAAGGTTAATTCATAGTAATTCTATATAGAAATTATGTAATACAACTCCCTTCTCTTGAAAATTATAATTTTTCCCCTGTTTGTTCCCGATTCAGCTCTTATAAGACTTACTTTAGGCCAATCAGGGCTGAAAGTTTGACTTTTGGTCAAAATTTCAAATAAGATTTAACAAACTGAAGTTTTACTTTTGGTCAAACTTCTCAATTAAGATAAGAAATAAAGTTAATTTGTAGTAATTGTACCAAGAAACTATGTAATACTATTCCTGGCTCTTGAAAACTTTGTTTTCTCTTGAAAATCACATTTTCTCCCTGTTTGGGCCCTATTCGACTCTTATAAGGCATGTTCAGTCTAATCGTGGCTGAAAGTTTGACTTTTAGTCAAACTTCCCAATTAAGACTAAAAACAAGGTTAATCGGTAGTAATTGTACATAGAAACTATATAATATCACTCATGACCCTTGAAAACTAGATTTCCCCCTGTTTGGGCCCGATTTGGCTCTTATAAGTCTTAGCTCAGGCCAATTTGGGCCGAAAATTTGACTTTTAATCAAACTTTCCAATTAAGACAAGAAACAAAGTTTATTAGTAGTTGTATATAGAACTATGTAATACTACTCTCGGCTCTTAAAAACTATGTTTTCTGCCTGTATAGGCCTTATTCGGCTCTAATATGGCCTTGTTCATGCCAACCAGAGCTGAAAGTTTAACTTTTAGTCAAACTTCTCAATTAAGACTAAAAATAAGGTTAATTAGTGGTATTTGTACGTACATAAAAACTATGTAACACCACTCCCGCCTCTTGAAAATCAATTTTCTCCCCGTTTGGGCCTTATTCCGCTCTTAGATGGCCTAGTTCAGGCCCATCGGGGATGGGAGGTTGACTTTTGATCAAATTTCTCAAGAAATAGGGTTAATTAGTTGTTATTTACTTAAAAACTATATAATACTACTCTTGAAAACTATTTTTTCTCCTCATTTAGACCCCGTTCAGTTATTATGAGGCACAGTTCAGGTCAATAGGGTTGAAAGTTTGGCTTTTGATCAAATTTCCCAATTAAGACTTGACACAAGGTTAATTAATAGTATTTGTATATAGAAACTATGAAATGCCACTCATGGCTCTAGATAACAAATTTTTAACCCTTTTAGGCCCTCTTCGGCTCTTATAAGGGCGAGTTAAGGCCAATCGGGGCTGAAATTTTGACTTTTAGTTAAACTTCCTAATTAAGACTAGAAAAAAGATAAATTAGTAGTAATTTTATGTAAAAACTATGTAAACTACTCACAAAAGTTGAAAAACATGTTTCTCTCCATTTGGGCCTGATTCGCCTCTTATAAGGCCTAGTTTTGGCCAATCTGGGCTGAAAGTTTGACTTATGGTCAAACTCCTAAAAAAGAACTAGAAATAAAGTTAATTCATAGTAATTCTATATAGAAACTATACGATACTACTCCCATCTCTTGAAAACCGCATTTCCTCCTATTTTTTCCTTGTTCAGCTCTTACAAGGCATAGTTTTGGCTAATCTAGGCTGAAAGTTTGACTTTTAATCAACTTTCCAATTAAGGACAGGAAAAAGGTTAATTTATATTTGTACATAGAAATAATGTAATGCCACTCTCGACTCTTTAGAATAAAGTTTTCGCCCTGTTTTGGCCATATTTGGCTCTTATATGGCATACTTCAGGCCATTCGGGGATGAAAGTTTGACTTTTGGTCAAAACTTCTAAGTTAAGACTAGAAATAAATTTAATTAATAGTATTTGTACATAAACTATGTAATACAACACCTGGCTCTTGAGAAACATACTTTCTCCCTGTTGTAGACCTATTCGGCTCTTATAAGGCCTACCTAAGGCTAATCCGGACTGAAACTCATTTTTAGTCAAACTTCCCAATAAAGACCATAGAAATGAGGTTAAATGATAGTAATTAAACATTGTAACTATCTAATACTACTCTTAACTCTTGAGAACAAAGTTTTCCCCATGTTTATTCACTATTCGGGTCTTATAAGCCTGGTTTAGGCCAAGAGGGGCTGAAAGTTTTACTTTTAATCAAACTTCTCAATTAAGACTAAAAGTAAGTTTAATTTAAATATCTGCACATAGAAACTATGTAATTCCACTCCTGACTGTGGAAATCATGTTTTCTTCTCGTTTAGGCCCTATTCAGCTCTTATAATGCCTAATTCTCGCTAATCGGAGTTGAAAGTTTGACTTAATTTTTTATCAAACTTTTCAATTAAGATTAGAATAAGGTTAACTAGTCGTAATTGTATATAGAAATGATGTAATACCACTCATGACTCTTGAAAACCAAGTTTTCTCCCCGTTTTGGCCCTATTTGGCTCTTATAAGGCCTAGTTCAGACTAACCGGTGCTGAAAGTTTGACTTTTGGTCAAAGTTCCCAATTAAGATTATAACTATTGTTAATTGGTAGTATATGTATATAGAAACTATGTAATACCATTTTCGGCTATTGAGAACCATATTTTCTATCTGTTTGGGCCCTACTCGGCTCTTATATGGCCGATTTCAGGCCAATCGGGGATGAATGATTGAATTTTGGTCCAACATCATAATCGAGACTAGAAATAAGGTTAATTGAAAGTAATTATACATAAAATCTATTTAGTACTACTCTCGGCTCTTAAGAATCACGTTTTCTTCCTGTTTGGGCCCTAATGGTCTCGTATAAGGCTTAGCTCAAGCCAATCAGGGCCGAAAGTTTGGCTTTTGGTCAAATTTCACAATTAAAACTTGATACAAGTTAAATTAATAGTAACTGTACATAAAAACTATGTGTTACAACTCCCGATTCTTGAAAACCAAACTTTCCCCATGTCTTTTCCCTATTCGGCTTCAGGCCAATCAGGGGATGGGAGTTTGACTTTTGATCAAATTTCTCAATTAAAATGAGAAACATGGTTAATTAGTAGTAATTTGCTTAAAAACTATGTAATACTACTCATGACTCTTGAAAACTATGTTTCTCCCCGTTTATCCCTGTTCGGTTCTTATGAGGCCTAGTTCAGGCCAACGGGGTTAAAACTCTAGTTTTTGATTAAACTTTCTAATTAAGACTAGAAATAAGGTTAATTAATTAGTAATTGTATATAAAAATTATGTAATACCACTCACGGCTTTTGAAAATAAGTTTTTTCCCAATTTAGGGGCCCTTCGGCTCTTATAAGACCTAGTTAAGGCCAATCAAGGTTGAAATTTTGAATTTTCGTTAAACCTCTTAATTAAGACTAGAAACAAGTTTAATTAGTAGTAATTGTACGTAAAAACTATGTAACACTACTCACGGCTGCTGAAAATCATGTTTTCTCTCCGTTTAGGCCATATTCGCCTCTTATAAGGCTTTGGGCCTTATTCCGTTCTTAGATGGCCTAGTTCAGGCCAATCAGGGATGAGAATTTGACTTAAAAATTATATAATACTACTCTTGAAAACTATGTTTTCTCCCCTTTAAGGCCCCGTTCATTTATTATAAGGCCTAGTTCAGGCCAATGGGGTTGAAAGTATGGCTTTTGGTCAAATTTCCCAATTAAGACTTGACACATGGTTAATTAATCATACTTGTATATAGAAACTATGAAATGCCACTCACGGCTCTTGAAAACTAAATTTTAACCCTTTTAGGCCCTCTTCGGCTCTTATAAGGCCAAGTTAAGGCCAATCGGGGCTGAAATTTTGACTTTTGGTTAAACTTCCTAATTAAGACTAGAAAAAAGGTAAATTAGTAGTAATTTTATGTAAAAACTATGTAAACTACTCACGGCAGTAGAAAAACATGTTTTCTCCCCACTTGGGCCTGATTCGCCTCTTATAAGGCCTAGTTTAGGCCAATCTGGGCTGAAAGTCACTTTAGTTAAACTTCGCAATAAAGACCATAGAAATGAGGTTAAGTGGTAGTAATTGTCCATAATAACTATATAATACTACTCTTAACTCTTGAGAACCAAGGTTTCCCCATGTTTGTTCCCTATTCGGCTCTTATAAGCCTGGCTTAGGCCAAGCGGGGTTGAAAGTTTTACTTTTAATCAAACTTCTCAATTAAGAATAAAAGTAAGTTTAATTTATATATTTACACATGGAAACTATGTAATTCCACTCCTGGCTCTTGAAATCATGTTTTCTCCTCGTTTAGGCCTTATTCTACTCTTATAAGGCCTAATCTCGCTAATTGGGGCTGAAATTGACTTGATTTTTTGTCATACTTTCCAATTAAGATTAGAAAAAGGTTAACTAGTCGTAAATTAAATATAGAAACGATGTAATACCACTCACGACCCTTGAAAACCAAGTTTTCTCCCGTTTTGGCCTTATTTGGCTCTTATAAGGCCTAGTTCAGACCAACCGGGGCTGAAAGTTTGACTTTTGGTCAAAATTCCCAATTTGGATTAGAAATATTGTTAATTGGTAGTATTTGTATATAGAAATTATGTAATACCACTTTTGGCTATTGAGAATTATATTTTCCATCCGTTTGGGCCCTACTCGGCTCTTATATGGCCGATTTCAGACCAATCAGGGATGAATGATTGACTTTTATTCAAACTTCATAGTTAAGACTAGAAACAAGGTTAATTGAAAGTATATATATATATATAATCTGTGTAATACTACTTTCGGCTCTTAAGAACCACGTTTTCTCCCTATTAAGGCCCTAATGGGCTCGTGTAAGGCTTATTCAAGCCAATCAGGGCCGAAAGTTTGGCTTTTGGTCAAATTTCACAATTAAAACTAAATACCAGTTTAATTAATAGTAACTGTACATAAAAACTATGTGTTACTACTCTGGTTCTTGAAAACCATACTTTCCCCATGTCTTTTACCTATTCGACTTTTATCAGGCCTAATTCAGACCAATCGGGGCCGAAAATTTGACTTTTGGTCAAACTTCCCAATTGAGACTAGAAAAAAGCTTAATTGGTAGTAATTAGAAACAATCTAATGCTATTCTTGGCTCTTGAGAATCACATTTTCTCCCCATCTGGGCTATACTCAGCTCTAATAAGGCTGAAGACCAATCAAACTGAAAATTTGACTTTTTGTCAAACTTCCTAATACTAGAAACAAAGTTAGTTGGAAGTAATTAAACATAAAAGTTATGTAATACTGCTCCCACCTCTTGAGAACCATGTTTTTCCCATGTTTGTTCTTAATTCGGCTCTTATAAGGCATAGTTTAGGCTAATCGGGGCAGAAAGTTTGGCTTTTTGGTAAAATTTTCAACTTAAGAATATAAATTAGTTTAATTGATAGTTATTTTTATATAGAAACTATGTAATACCACTCTCGACTTTTGAAAAGCACGTTTTCTGCCAATTTAGGCTCTATTCGGCTCTTATAAGGCCTAGTTCTGACCAATCGGGACTGAAAGTTTAACTTTGATCAAACTTTTCAATTAAGACTAGAAGTAAGGTTAATTGGTAGTATTTGAACATAGAAACTATGTAATACAACTCACGGCAATTGACAACCATGTTTCTCCCTGTTTGGGCCTAATTCGTCTCTTATATGGCTTAGCTCAAGCCAATCAAGAATAAATGCTTGAATTTTGGTCAAACTTCTCAATTAACACTAGAAATAAGGTTAATTGGAAATAACTGTATATAGAAACTATGTAATACTACTCCCGGCTCTTTAAAATCACGTTTTATTCTTATTCAGGTCCTACACGGCTCTTGTAAGGCCTAGTTCAGTCACTCAAGGTTGAACCTTGGCTTTTAGTCAAACTTCTCATTTAAGAGTAAAAATAAGCTTAATTAGTAGTAATTGTACATAGAAACTATGTAATGCCACTCGCAGCTCTTGGAAATCACGTTTTCCTCATGTTTATTCTTTATTCGGGTCTTATAAGGCCCAAATCTCAGCCCAATTAGGGCTAAAGGTTTGTCTTTTGGTCAAACTTTTCTAATTAAGACTAGAAATAAGATTAGTTGGTAGTATTTGTACATAAAAATTATGTAATACCACTCCCGGGTCTTAAGAAACACGTTTTCTCCCTGTTTGGGCCCTATTTGGCTCTGCTCAAACCAATCAGGGCTGAAAGTTTGATTTTTGGTGAAACTTCCTAATTATTATTAGAAATTAGGTTAATTGATAGAATTTATATATTGAAACTATGTAATACCACTACTGTCTCTTAAGAACGAGGTTTTCTTCCTGTTTTGGCCCTATTCGGCTCTTATATGCCCTTAAAAATAACGTTTTCTTCCTTTTCAGGCCAATCGTGGATGAATGTTTGACTTTCAGTTAAATATACCAATTATGACTAGAAATAAGGTTAAGTCGTAGTAATTGTACATAAATATTATGTAATACTACTCTCGGATCTTGAGAACCACGTTTTTCCCATGTTTGGGTCTTACTCGGCTCTTATAAGGTTGTTTAGGCCCATCAAGGTTTAAAGTTTGGCTTTTGGTCAAACTTTCCAATTTAGACTAGAAATAAATTTAATTGATAATATTTATACATAGAAACTATGTAATACCAAGTTTCCTCCCCGTTTAGGCCCATATTTGGCTCTTATAGCCTATTTAGGCTATTCGGGGCTGAAAGCTTGACTTTTTGTTAAACTTTCCAATTAATATTAGAAACAAAGTTAATTAAAAGTAATTGTACATATAAACTATTTAATACTGCTCGTGACTCCTGAGAACCAGTTTTTCCCAATGTTTGTTACCTATTCGGCTCATATAAGGCCAATTTTAGGCCAATCAGGGTTGAAATTTAGCTTTTGGTTGAACTTCCCAATTAAGAATAGAAATAAATTTAATTGATAGTATTTGTGCTTAGAAATTATGTAATACTACTGCTGACTCTTGAGAACCACATTTTTCCCATATTTGTTTCCTATTTGGCTCTTATAAGGCCTAATTAGGCCAAATCGAGCTGAAAGTTTGACTTTTGATCAAACTTTATAATTAAGACTAGAAATAAGTTTAATTAATAGTATTTGTATATAGAAACTATGGCTTTAGAAAATGATATTTTCTTCCTGTATGAGCCTACTTGTCTCTTATAAGGCCTAGTTTAGGCCAATCAGGGCTGAAAGTTTGGTTTTTAGTCAAACTTCTCAATTAAGATTAGAAATAAGTTTAATTAGTAGTATTTGTATATAAAAACTATGTAATACTACTCAGGCCCATGAAGACCCCGTTTTCACATCATTTGGACCCTACTCGGCTTTTATAAGACCTAATTCTGACCGATAGAGGCTGAAAGTTTGAATTTTAGTCAAACTTTATAATTTAGAGTACAAATAAGGCTAATTAATAGTAATTGCTTATAGAAATTATGTAATACTACTACCGACTATCTCATTTTCTCCCCGTTTGGGCTCTATTTCGCTCTTATAAGGTCTAGTTCAGGCTAATCGAGGCTGAAAGCTTGACTCTTGTCCAAACTTTCCAATTAAGATTAGAAATAAGGTTAATAAGTAGTAATTGTATATATAAACTATGTAATACTACTCACGGCTCTTGAGCCCCATGTTTTCCCCTTGTTTCTCTATTCGGCTCTTATACGGCCTAGTACATGCCAATCAGGGCTGAAAGTTTGACTTTTAGTCAAACTTTCTAATTAAGACTAGAAATAAAGTTAATTAGTAGAAATTAGAAATAGAAACTATGTATATTATTCTCGGCTCGTGAAAGCCATGTCTTCCCCCTATTTGGGCCCCAATCAGTACTTATAAGATCTAATTCATGCCAATCGGGGCAGAAAGTTTGCCTTTTGGTAAAAATTCCCAATTAAGTCTAGAAATAAAGTTAATTATTAGTATTCGTATAAATAAATAATGTAATACTACTCAGATATCCATAAAACCATGTCTTCCCCCTGTTTGGGCCCTATCTGGCTCTTATAGGGTAGGTTCAAGTCAATCAAGGCTGAAATTTTGACTTTTGATCAAATTTTCATTTAAGACTAAAAAGGTTAATTTATTGTATTTGTATATAAAAACTATGTAATACTACTTACTGCTCTTGAAAATTATGTTTTCTTAACTTTTGGATCCTATTCAGCTCTTATAAGGCATAGGTTAAGTCTAATCGAGACTGAAAGATTGGTTTTTGGTCAAACTTCCCAATTAAGACAAAAAATAAGGTTAATTAGTAGTAATTGTACATAGAAACTATGTAATATCACTTATAGCTCTTGAAAACCACATTTCCCCCTGTTTGGGCCGTATTTAGCTCTTATAAGTCTTAGCTCAGGCCAATTTGGGCTGAAAATTTTATTTTTGATCAAACTTTTCAATTAAGACAAGAAATAAAGTTTATTAGTAGTTATATATAGAAACTATGTAATACTACTCTTGGCTCTTAAAAACTATGTTTTCTTCCCGTATAGGCCTTATTCGACTCTAATAAGGCCTAGTTCATGGCAACCAGAGCTACAAGTTTAACTTTTAGTCAAACTTTTCAATTAAGATTAGAAATAAGGTTAATTAGTGGTGATTGTACATAAAAACTATATAACACCACTCCCGCCTCTTGAGAACCAATTTTCTCCCCGTTTTGGGCCTTATTCCGCTCTTAGATGGCCTAGTTCAGGCCAATCGGGGATGGGAGTTCGACTTTTGATAAATTTCCCAAGAAATAGGGTTAATTAGTAGTATTTACTTAAAAACTATGTAATACTACTCTTGAAAACTATGTTTTCTCTCCATTTAGACCCCGTTCGGTTATTATGAGGCCCAATTCAGGCCAATGAGGTGGAAAGTTTAGCTTTTGGTCAATTTCCCAATTAGGACTTGACACAAGGTTAATTAATAATACTTGTATATAGAAACTATGGAATGTCACTCACGGCTCTTGAAAACTAATTTTTAACCCTTTTAGGTCCTCTTCGGCTCATATAAGGTCGAGTTAAGGCTAATCGGGTCTGAAATTTTGACTTTTGGTTAAACTTTCTAATTAAGACTAGGGAGTAAATTAGTAGTAATTTTATGTAAAAACTATGTAAACTAAGCACGTCAGTTGAAAAACATGTTTTCTCCCTATTTGGGCCCGATTCGCCTTTTATAAGGCCTAGTTCAGGCCAATCTGGGCTGAAAGTTTGGCTTTTGGTCAAACTCTCAAATAAGAACTAGAAATAAAGTTAATTCGTAGTGATTCTACACAGTAACTATGCAATACTACTCTCGTCTCTTGAAAACCACATTTCCCGCTATTTTTTCCTTGTACATCTCTTACAAGGCATAGTTTAGGTTAATCTAGCTGAAATTTTGACTTTTAGTCAAACTTTCCAATTAAGGACAGGAAAAAGGTTAACTTTAACTTTTATTTGTATATAGAAATAATGTAATACCACTCTCGGCTCTTGAGAATAAAGTTTTCTCCCTATTTTGGACCTATTTGGCTCCTATATGGCCTACTTCAGGCCATTCGGGGATGAAAGTTTGACTTTCGGTCAAACTTCCCAGTTAAGACTAGAAATAAATTTAATTGATATTATTTGTACATAAACTATGTAATACAACTCCTGACTCTTGAGAAATATACTTTCTCCATGTTGTGAACCTATTCGGTTCTTATAAGGCCTAACTCAGGCTAATCGGGACTGAAAGTCACTTTTAGTCAAACTTCCAATAAAGACCATAGAAATAAGGTTAAGTGGTAGTAATTGTTTATAGTAACTATGTAATACTACTCTTAACTCTTAAGAACCAAGTTTTCCCCATGTTTGTTCCCTATTCAGCTCTTATAAGCCTGGTTTGGGCAAAGAGGGGCTAAAAGTTTTACTTTTAATCAAACTTCTCAATTAAGACTAAAAGTAAGTTTAATTTATATATTTGCACATGGAAACTATGTAATTCCACTTCTGGCTCTTGAAATCATGTTTTCTGCTCGTTTAGGCTCTATTCTGCTCCTGTAAGGCATAATTCTCACTAATTGGGGCTGAAAGTTTGACTTGATTTTTAGTCAAACTTTCCAATTAAGATTAGAAAAAGGTTAACTAGTCATAAATTGTATATAAAAATGATATAATACTACTCACGACTCTTGAAAACTAAGTTTTCTCCCCGTTTTGACCCTATTTGGCTCTTATAAGGCCTAGTTCAGACCAATGGTCAAAGTTCCTAATTAAGATTAGAAATATTGTTAATTGCTAGTATTTGTACATAGAAATTTTATAATACCATTTCTGCCTATTGAGAACCATAATTTCTATCCGTTTGGGCCCTACTCGGCTCTTATATGGCTGATTTCAGGCCAATCAGCGATAAATGATTGACTTTTGGTCAAACTTCATAATCAAGACTAAAAACAAGGTTAATTGAAAGTAGGTATACACAAAATCTGTGTAATACTACTCTTGGCTCTTAAGAACCACGTTTTCTTCCTGTTTGGACCCTAATGGGCTCGTATAAGGCTTAGCTCAAGCCAATCAGAGCCGAAAGTTTGGCTTTTGGTCAAGTTTCACAATTAAAACTAGATCAAGTTTAATTAATAATAACTGTACATAAAAACTATGTCTTACTACTCCCTGTTTTTGAAAACAACACTTTTCCCATGTTTTTTTCCCTATTCGGCTTTTATCAGGCCTAGTTCAGGCCAATCGGGGCTTAAAGTTTGACTTTTGATCAAACTTCCCAATTAAGACTAGAAAAAAGCTTAATTGGTAGTAATTATACATAGAAAAAATCTAATACTACTCTTGGCTCTTGAGAAACACGTTTTCTACCCATTTGAGCTATACTATGTCATGCCACTCTCAACTCTTGAAAATCACGTTTTCCCCTTGTTTATTCTTTATTTGGATCTTATAAGGCCCAAATTAGCCCAATCGGGGCTGAAGGTCATCTTTTGGTCAAACTTTCTAGGTAAGATTAGAAATAAGATTAGTTGATAGTATTTGTACATAGAAATTATGTAATACTGTTCTTGGGTCTTAAGACCCATCTTTTTCTCCCCATTTGGGCCCTATTCGGCTCTTATATGGCCTAGTTCAAACCAATCAGGGCTGAAAGTTTGATTTTTAATCAAACTTCCTAATTATTTCTAAAATTAGGTTAATTGATAGAACTTATATATTGAAACTATGTAATTCTACTCCTGTATCTTAAGAACGAAGTTTTCTTCCTGTTTGGGCCCTATTCGGTTCTTATATACCCTTAAGAACAACGTTTTCTTCCTAGTTCAGGCCAATCGTGGATGAAAGTTTGACTTTTAGTTAAATATACCAATTATGACTAGAAATAAGATTAAGTGATAGTAATTGTACATAAATATTATGTAATACTATTTCTGGATCTTGAGAACGACGTTTTCTCCATGTTTGGGCCTTACTCGGCTCTTATAAGGCATACTTTAGGCCCATCAAGGTTGAATGGTTGGCTTTTGATCAAACTTTTCAATTAAGACTAGAAATAAGTTTAATTGATAGTATTTATACATAGAAACTATGTAATACTACTCTCGGCTCTTGAAAATCATGTTTCCTCTACGTTTAGGGCCCTATTCTGCTCTTAAGGCCTATTTCAGACTATTTGGGGCTGAAAGTTTGAATTTTAATCAAGCTTCCCAATTAAGACTAAAAACAAGGTAATTGGTATTATTTATATAATTAGAAGTAATTGTATATAGAAACTATATAATACTACTCTTAGCTCTTGAAAACCACGTTTTCTCCCTGTTTGGGCCCTATTCGACTCTTATAAGGCGTATTCAGTCTAATCATGGCTGAAAGTTTGACTTTTGGTCAAACTTCCCAATTAAGACTAAATACAAGGTTAATTATAGTATTTGTACATAGAAACTATGTAATATCACTCATAACTCTTGAAAGCCACATTTCCCCCTATTTGGGCCCGATTTGGCTCTTATAAGTCTTACTCAGGCCAATTTGGGCTGAAAATTTAACTTTTAATCAAACTTTTCAATTAAGACACTAAGCAAAGTTTATTAGTAGTTGTATATAGAAACTATGTAATACTACTCTCGGCTCTTGAAAACTATGTTTCTGCCTGTATAGGCCTTATTTGGCTCTAATATGGCCTAGTTCATGCTAACCAGAGATGAAAGTTTAACTTTTAGTCAAACTTCTCAATTAAGACTAGAAATAAGGTTAATTAGTAGTATTTGTACATAAAAACTATGTAACACCACTCCTGCCTCTTGAGAACCAATTTTCTCCCTGTTTGGGCCTTGTTCCGCTCTTAAATGGCCTAGTTCAAGCCAATCGGGGATGGGAGGTTGACTATTGATCAAATTTCCTAAGAAATGGGGTTAATTAGTAGTTATTTACTTAAAATCTAAGTAATACTACTCTTGAAAACTATGTTTTCTCCTCGTTTAGACCCCGTTCAGTTATTATGAGGTCTAGTTCAGGCCAATAGGGCTGAAAGTTTGGCTTTTGATCAAATTTCCCAATTAAGACTTGACACAAGGTTAATTAATAGTACTTATATATAGAAACTATGAAATGCTACTCACTGCTCTTGATAACAAATTTTTAACATTTTTAGGCCCTCTTCGGCTCTTATAAGGCCGAGTTAAGGCCAATCGGGGCTAAAATTTGACTTTTAGTTAAACTTCCTAATTAAGACTAGAAAAAAGGTAAATTAGAAGTAATTTTATGTAAAAACTATGTAAACTACTCACAAAAGTTGAAAAACATGTTTTCTCCCCATTTGGGCCTGATTCGCCTCTTATAAGACCTATTTTAAGGTCACTCTGGGCTGAAAATTTGACTTTTGATCAAACTCCCAAATAAGAACTAGAAATAAAGTTAATTTGTAGTAATTCTACATAGAAACTATGCAATACTACTCCCATCTCTTGAAAACCATATTTCCCCCTGTTTTTTCTTGTTCAACTCTTACAAGGTATAGTTTTGGCTAATCTGGGCTGAAAGTTTAATTTTTGGTTAAACTTTCTAATTAAAGATAGGAAAAAGGTTAATTTATATTTGTACATAGAAATGATGTAATACCACTCTCGACTCTTGAGAATAAAGTTTTCTCCCTGTTTTGGCCCTATTTGGCTCTTATTGGCCTACTTCAGGCCATTCAGGGATGAAAGTTTGACTTTTGGTCAAACTTTCTAGTTAAGACTAGAAATAAATTTAATTAATAGTATTTGTATATAAACTATGTAATATAATACCTGGCTCTTGAGAAACATACTTTCTCCCTGTTGTGGACCTATTCGGCTCTTATAAGGCCTACCTCAGGCTAATCGAGACTGAAAGTCACTTTTAGTCAAACTTCCCAATAAAGACCATAGCAATGTGATTAAATGGTAGTAATTGTCCATAGTAACTATGTAATACAACTCTTAACTCTTGAGAACCAAGTTTTCCCCTTGTTTATTGGCTATTCGGCTCTTATAAGCCTGGTTTTAGCCAATCAGGGTTGAAAGTTTTACTTTTAATCAAACTTCTCAATTAAGACTAAAAGTAAGCTTAATTTATATATCTGCACATGGAAACTATGTAATTCCACTCTTAGCTCTTGAAATCTTGTTTTCTCCTCGTTTAGGCCTATTCTGTTCTTATAATGCCTAATTCTCGCTAATCGGAGCTAAAAGTTTGACTTGATTTTTGGTCAAACTTTTCAATTAAGATTAGAATAAGGTTAACTAGTCGTTATTATATATAGAAATGATGTAATACCACTCATAACTCTTGAAAACCAAGTTTTCTCCCTGTTTTGGCCCTATTCGGCTCTTATAAGGCCTAATTCAGACTAACCTTGGCTGAAAGTTTGACTTTTGGTCAAAGTACCTAATTAAGTTTAGAAATATTGTTAATTGGTAGTATTTGTACATAGAAACTATGTAATACCATTTCCGACTATTGAAAACCATATTTTCTATCCGTTTGGGCCCTACTCGGCTCTTATATGGCCGATTTCAGGCCAATCGGGGATGAATGATTGAATTTTGGTCAAACTTCATAATTGAGACTAGAAAAAAGGTTAATTAAAAGTAATTATACATAAAATCTGTGTAATACTACTCTCGGCTCTTAAGAATTACGTTTTCTCCCTGTTTGGGCCCTAATGGGCTCGTATAAGGCTTAGCTCAAGCCAATCGGGCCGAAAGTTTGACTTTTGATCAAATTTTACAACTAAAACCAGATACAATTTTAATTAATAGCAATTGTACATAAAAACTGTGTGTTACTACTCTCGGTTCTTGAAAAGTATACTTTATCCATGTCTTTTCCCTATTCGGCTTTTATCAGGCCTAGTTCAGGCCAATAAGGGCTGAAAGTTTGACTTTTAGTTAAACTTCTCAATTAAGATTAGAAAAAGCTTAATTGATAGTAATTTATACATAGAAATAATTTAATACTACTCTCAGCTCTTGAGAATCACGTTTTCTTCTCATTTGGGCTATTCTCGGCTCTAATAAGGCTGAAGGCCAATTAGACTGAAAGTTTGACTTTTGGTCAAACTTCCTAATTAATACTAGAAACAAAGTTAGTTGGAAGTAATTGAACATAAAAGCAATGTAATATTAATCCTAGCTCTTAAGAACCACGTTTTCCCTATGTTTGTTCTTAATTCGGCTCTTATAAGGCCTAGTTTAGGCCAATTGGGGGCTGAAAGTTTGGCTTTTTGGTAAAACTTTCAAATTAAAACTATATATTAGTTTAATTGATAGTTATTTTTATATAGAAACTATGTAATACCACTCTCGGCTTTTGAAAAGCACGTTTTCTCCCAGTTTAGACCATATTCGACTCTTATAAGGCCTAGTTCTGGCCAATCGGGGCTGAAAGTTTGACTTTAGTCAAACTTTCCAATTAAGACTAGGAGTAAGGTTAATTGGTAGTATTTGTATATAGAAACTATGTAATACAACTCATGGCTATTAACAACCATGTTTTCTCCCTGCTTGGGCCTTATTTGACTCTTATATGGCTTCTAGTCAAACTTCTCATTTAAGACTAAAAATAAGCTTAATTAGTAGTAATTGTACAAGAAACTATGTCATGCCACTCTCAGCTCTTGAAAATCATGTTTTTCCCATGTTTATTCTTTATTCGGATCTTATAAGGCCCAAACCAGCCCAATCGGTCTTTTGGTCAAACTTTCTAGTTAGATTAGAAATAAGATTAGTTTGTAGTATTTGTACATAGAAATTATGTAATACCATTCTCGGGTCTTAAGAACCATGTTTTCTCCCCGTTTGGGCCCTATTTGGCTCTTATATGCCCTAATTCAAACAAATCAGGGTTGAAAGTTTGATTTTTGGTCAAACTTCCTACTTATTTCTAGAAATTAGGTTAATTGATAAAATTTATATATTGAAACTATGTAATACCACTCATGTCTCTTAAGAACGAAGTTTTCTTCATGTTTGGGCCATATTCGGCTCTTATATGCCCTTAAGAACAACGTTTTCTTCCTAGTTCAGACCAATCATGAATGAAAGTTTGACTTTTAGTTAAATATACAAATTATGACTAGAAATAATATTAAGTGGTAGTAATTGTACATAAATATTATTTAATCTATTCCCAGATCTTGAGAACCACGTTTTCCCCATGTTTAGGCCCATCAAGGTTGAAAGTTTGGCTTTTGGTCAAACATCCCAATTAAGACTAGAAATAAGTTTAATTGATAGTATTTGTACGTAGAAACTATATAATACCACTCTCGGCTCTTGAAAATCATGTTTCCTCCCCGTTTAGGCCTCTATTTGGCTCTTAAGGCCTATTTCAGGATATTTGGGGCTGAAAGTTTGAATTATAATCAAGCTTCCCATTAAGACTAAAAACAAGGTAAATTGGTATTATTTATACATAGAAACTATTTAATAAGACTCACGGCTCTCGAAAACCACATCTTCTCCCCGTTTAGAACCTATTTGGCTCTTATAAGGCCTAGTTCAAACTAGCTGGGGCTGAAAGTTTGGCTTTTGATCAATCTTCTCTATTAAGACTAGAAAGAAAGTTAATTGATAGTATTTGTATATAGAAAGTGTGTAATACTACAACCAGGATCTTGATAACCACATTTTCTCCCTGTTTGGGCCCTATTGGGCTCTTTTATGGCCTAATTCAGGCCAATCAGGGATGAAAACTTGACATTTTGATTAAACTTCCCAATTAAGGCTAGAACTAAGGTTAATTGGTAGTAACAGTATATAAAAATTATATAATAATACACTTATCTCTTGAGAACCATGTTTTCTCCCCCTTTAAGCCTTATTCGGCTCTTAAAAAGCCTAATTCAAGCCAATCAGGGGCGAAAGTTTAACTTTTTGTTAAACTTTCCAATAAAAATTATAAACAAAGTTAATTGAAAGTAATTATAGATATAAACTATATAATACTTCTCGTGACTCCTGAGAACCAATTTTCCCCAATGTTTGTTACCTATTCAGCAATAAGGCCAAGTTTAAGCCAATCAAGGTTAAAATTTGGCTTTTGGTTGAATTTCCCAATTAAGAGTAGAAATAAATTTAATTGATAGTATTTGTGCTTAGAAATTATGTAATACTACTGCTGACTCTTGAGAACCACATTTTCCCCATATTTGTTTCTTATTTGGCTCTTATAAGGCCTAGTTGGGCCAAATTAGGCTGAAAGTTTGACTTTTAGTCAAACTTTCTAATTAAGATTAAAAATAAGATTAATTAATAGTATTTGTATATAGAAACTATGTAATACTACTCTCGGCTCTAGAAAACGATATTTCTCCCCGTTTGAATCTTAATTGGCTCTTACAAGGCCTAATTTAGGCCAATCAGGGCTGAAAGTTCGATTTTTAGTTAAACTTCTCAATTAAGATTAGAAACAAATTTAATTAGTAGTATTTGTATATAAAAACTATGTAATACTACTCAGGCCCTTGAAACCACGTTTTCACATCATTTGGACCTTATTCGGCTTTTATAAGACCTAGTTCTGACCAATAGAGGCTGAAAGTTTGAATTTTAGTCAAACTTCATTATTTAGAGCACAAGTAAGGCTAATTAATAGTAATCGCACATAGAAACTATGTAATACTACTATCGACTATTCAAAATCTTATTTTCTCCCCGTTTGGGCTCTATTCCGCTCTTATAAATTCTAGTTCAGGCTAATCGAGGCTGAAAACTTGACTTTTGTCCAAACTTTCCAATTAAGATTAGAAACAAGGTTAATAAGTAGTAATTGCATATAGAAACTATGTAATACTACTCACGGCTCTTGAACCCCATGTTTCCCCCTCGTTTCTCTATTCGGCTCTTATACGGCCTGGTATATGCCAAACGGTGTTGAAAGTTTGACGTTTGGTCAAACTTTCTATTTAAGACTAGAAATAGAGTTAATTAGTAGAAATTAGAAATAGAAACTATGTAAATACTATTCTCGGCTCGTGAAAACCATGTTTTCCCTCTATTGGGCCTCAATCGGCTCATATAAAATCTAATTCAGACCAATCGGGGCAGAAAGTTTGCCTTTTGGTGAAACTTCCCAATTAAGACCAGAAATAAAGTTAATTATTAGTATTCGTATATAGAAATAATGTAATACTACTCACAGATCTTGAAACCATGTCTTCCCCCAGTTTGGGCCCTATTCAACTCTTATAGGGCCTAGTTCACGTCAATTAAGGCTGAAATTTTGACTTTTGATCAAATTTTCAATTAAGACTAAAAATAAGGTTAATTTATTGCATTTGTATATAAAAACTACGTAATACTACTTATGGCTCTTGAAAATCATGTTTTCTTAACTTTTTGACCCTATTAAGCTCTTATATAATAAATAGTTAAGTCTAATCGAGACTAAAAGATTGGTTTTTGGTCAAACTTTCCTATTAAGACTTGAAACTAGGTTAATTAGTAGTAATTGTATATTGAAACTACGCAGTAATACTCCCGACTCTTGAAAACCACGTTGTCATCCCATTTAGGCCCAATTTGACTCTTATAAGGCATAGTTCAAGTCAATCGAGGCTAAAGGATTTGATTTTTGATCAAACTTCCCAATAAAGATGATAAATAAGGTTAATTTTTATTAATTATATATAGAACTATGTAATACAACTCCCAATTCTTGAAAACCATATTTTCCCCAATTTGGGTCCTATTTGGCTCTTATAAAGGCCTACTTCAGGCCAATCGGGGCTAATATTTAACTTTTGGTTAAACTTCCCAAATTAAGACTAGAAACATGGTTAATTAGCAGTAATTATATATAGAAACTATGTAATATTACTTCCGATTCTTGAAAACCACGTTTTCCCTTGTTTAGGCCCTATTCGGCTCTTATAAGGCCTAGTTTAGTCTAATAGGGACTAAAAGTTTGACTTTTGATTAAACTTCTAAATTAAAACTAGAATTAAGGTTAATTAGTAGTAATTATATATAGAAACTATGTAATACCACTCATAACTCTTAAAAATCACATTTTCCCTTGTTTGGGTCCTATTTAACTCTTATAAGGCCTAATTCAGGCCAATCGGGCTGAAAGTTTAACTTTTAGTCACTTTTTAATTAAGACTATAAATAAGGTTAATTAGTAGATTTATGCATAAAAATTATGTAATATCACTACCAGCTCTTGAGAGCCAATTTTCTCCCCGTTTGGGGCCATTCGGCTCTTTTATGGCCTAATTCAGGCCAATCGGGGATGGGAGTTTGACTTTTGATTAAATTTCTCAATTAAAATTAGAAACATGGTTAATTAATAGTAATTTACTTAAAAACTATGCAATACTACTCATGGCTCTTGAAAACTATGTTTTCTCCCCGTTTATCCCTGTTCGGTTTTATGAGGCCTAGTTCAGGCCAATGGGGTTAAAACTTTGGTTTTTTATTAAACTTCCTAATTAAGACTAGAAACAAGGTTAATTAATAATAATTGTATATAAAAATTATGTAATACCACTCACGACTTTTGAAAATCAAGTTTTTTCCCTATTTAGGGCCCTTCGGCTCTTATAAGACCTAGTTAAGGCCAATTAGGGTTGAAATTTTGACTTTTCGTTAAACCTCTTAATTAAGACTAGAAACAATTTTAATTAGTAGTAATTGTACGTAAAAATTATGTAACACTACTCACGACTGCTGAAAATCATGTTTTCTCCCCGTTTAGGCCATATTCGCCTCTTAATAGGACTAATTCATTCCAATTCGGGCTGAAAGTTTGATTTTTGATCAAACTACCCAATAAGGACAAGAAATAAGGTTAATTCATAGTAATTCTACATAGAAACAATGTAATACTACTCCCTTCTCTTGAAAATTATATTTTTCCCCTATTTGTTCCCTATTCAGCTCTTATAAGACTTACTTTAGGCAAATCAGGGCTGAAAGTATGACTTTTGGTCAAAATTCCAAATAAGATTAAAAACACTGAAGTTTTACTTTTGGTCAAACTTCCCAATTAAGATAAGAAATAAGGTTAATTTGTATAATTGTACCGAGAAACTATGTAATATTATTCCTGGCTCTTCAAAACCTAGTTTTTCTCCCTGTTTGAGACTAGAAACAAGGTTAATTGAAAGTAATTATACATAAAATCTGTGTAATACTACTCTCGGCTCTTAAGAATCACAATTTCTCCTTGTTTGGGCCCTAATGGGCTCGTATAAGGCTTAGCTCAAGCCAATCAGGGCCGAAATTTTGGCTTTTGGTCAAATTTTATAACTAAAACCAGATACAATTTTAATTAATAGCAACTGTACATAAAAACTGTGTGTTACTACTCTCGGTTCTTGAAAACTACACCTTACCCATGTCTTTTCCCTATTCGGCTTTTATCAGGTTTAGTTCAAGCCAATAAGGGCTGAAAGTTTGACTTTTGGTCAAACTTCTCTATTAAGATTAGAAAAAGCTTAATTGATAGTAATTATACATAGAAACAATCTAATACTAATCTCAGCTTTTAAGAATCATGTTTTCTCCTCATTTGGGCTACACTCGGCTCTAATAAGGCTGAAGGCTAATCAGACTGAAAGTTTGACTTTTAGTCAAACTTCCCAATTAATACTAGAAACAAAATTAGTTGGAAGTAATTATTCATAAAAGCAATGTAATATTAATCCTAGCTCTTGAGAACCACATTTTCCCTATGTTTGTTCTTAATTCAGCTCTTATAAGGCCTAGTTTAGGCCAATCGGGGGCTGAAAGTTTGGCTTTTTGTTAAAACTTTCAAATTAAAACTATAAATTATTTTAATTGATAGTTATTTTTATATAGAAACTGTGTAATACCACTCTCGGCTTTTGGAAAGCACATTTTCTCCCAGATTAGACCCTATTCGGCTCTTATAAGGTCTAGTTCAGGCCAATCGGGGCTGAAAGTTTGACTTTAGTCAAACTTTCCAATTAAGACTAAGAGTAAGGTTAATTGGTAGTATTTGTATATAGAAACTATGTAATACAACTCATGACTATTGACAACTATGTTTTCTCCCTGCTTGGGCCTTATTCGACTCTTATATGGCTTAGTCAAGCCAATCAGAGATGAATGTTTGAATTTTGGTCAAACTTCTTAATTGACACTAGAAACAAGGTTAATTGGAAGTAACTGTACATAGAAACTATGTGATACTACTCCCGGCTCTTGAAATCACGTTTTATTCTTGTTCAGGCCATACACGGCTCTTAATAAGGCCTAAGGTTTAACCTTGGTTTCTAGTCAAACTTCTCATTTAAGACTAAAAATAAGCTTAATTAGTAGTAATTGTACATAGAAACTATGTCATGCCACTCTCAGCTCTTGAAAATCATGTTTTTCCCATGTTTATTCTTTATTCGGATCTTATAAGGCCCAAACCAGCCCAATCTTTCTTTTCGTCAAACTTTCTAGTTAGATTAGAAATAAGATTAGTTTATAGTATTTGTACATAGAAATTATGTAATATCATTCCCGGGTCTTAAGAACCATGTTTTCTCCTCGTTTGGGCCCTATTTGGCTCTTATATTGCCTATTTCAAACAAATCAGGGTTGAAAGTTTGATTTTGGTCAAACTTCCTAATTATTTCTAGAAATTAGGTTAATTGATAAAATTTATATATTGAAACTATGTAATACCACTCCTGTCTCTTAAGAACGAAGTTTTCTTCCTGTTTGGGCCCTATTCGGCTCTTATATGCCCTTAAGAATAACGTTTTCTTCCTAGTTCAGACCAATCGCGAATGAAAGTTTGACTTTTAGTGAAATATACCAATTATGACTAGAAATAATATTAAGTGGTAGTAATTGTACATAAATATTATTTAATCTATTCCCGGATCTTGAGAACCACGTTTTCCCCATGTTTAGGCCCATCAAGGTTGAAAGTTTGGCTTTTGGTCAAACATCCCAATTAAGACTAGAAATAAGTTTAATTGATACTATTTGTACATAGAAACTATGTAATACCACTCTCTGCTCTTGAAAATCATGTTTCCTCCCTGTTTAGGCCCTATTTGGCTCTTAAGGCCTATTTCAGGATATTTGGGGCTGAAAGTTTGAATTATAATCAAGCTTCCCAATTAAGACTAAAAACAAGGTAAATTGGTATTATTTATACATAAGAAACTATTTAATAAGACTCACGGCTCTCAAAAATCACATTTTCTCCCCGTTTAGAACCTATTTGGCTCTTATAAGGCCTAGTTCAGACTAGCAGGGGCTGAAAGTTTGACTTTTGATCAATCTTCTCTATTAAGACTGAAAGAAGGTTAATTGATAATATTTGTACATAGAAAGTGTGTAATACTACAACCGGATCTTAATAACCACGTTTTCTCCCCGTTTGGGTCCTATTGGGCTCTTTTATGGCCTAATTCAGGCCAATCAGGGATGAAAACTTGACTTTTTGATTAAACTTCCCAATTAAGGCTAGAAATAAGGTTAATTGGTAGTAATAGTATTTAAAAATTATATAATAATACATTCAGCTCTTGAGAACCATGTTTTCTCCCTTTTAAGCCTTACTCGGCTCTTATAAAGCCTAATTCAGGCCAATCAGGGGCGAAAGTTTGACTTTTTGTTAAACTTTCCAATAAATATTAGAAACAAAGTTAATTGAAAGTAATTGTAGATATAAACTATATAATACTACTCGTGACTCCTGAGAACCAATTTTCCCCAATGTTTGTTACCTATTCGGCAATAAGGTCAATTTTAAGCCAATCAAGGTTGAAAGTTGGCTTTTGGTTGAACTTCCCAATTAAGACTAGAAATAAATTTAATTGATAGTATTTGTGCTTAGAAATTATGTAATACTACTGCTGACTCTTGAGAACCACATTTTCCCCATATTTGTTTCTTATTTGGCTCTTATAAAGCCTAGTTAGGCCAAATCGGGCTGAAAGTTTGACTTCTGGTCAAACTTTCTAATTGAGACTAGAAATAAGTTTAATAAGGCTTGAAATAAGTTTAATAAGGCTCTTATTATTCTTGGCTCTTCAAAACCTAGTTTTCTCCCTATTTGGGCTCTACTTTTATAGTCAAACTTCCCAATTAGACTAGAAATAAAAATAATTAGTAATAATTGAATATAGAAACTATGTAATACGACTCCAGCCTCTTGAAAATCATGTTTTCTCCTCGTTTGGGCCCTATTCGTCGCTTATAAGGCCTAGTTTAGGCAAACGGAGTTGAAAGTTTGACTTATTAAGGCTAGAAATAATTAATTAGAAGTAATTGTATATAGAAATTATGTAATACTATCCCCAGCTCTTGAAAACCACGTTTTCTCCCTGTTTGGGCCCTATTCGACTCTTATAAGGCGTGTTCAGTCTAATCGTGGCTGAAAGTTTGACTTTTGGTCAAACTTCCCAATTAAGACTAAAAACAAGGTTAATTAGTAGTAATTATATATGAGAAACTATGTAATATCACTCATGACTCTTGAAAACCATATTCCCCCCTGTTTGGGCCCGATTTGGCTCTTATAAGTCTTAGTTCAGGCCAATTTAGACTGAAAATTTGACTTTTAATTAAACTTTCCAAGTAAGACAAGAAATAAAGTTTATTAGTAGTTGTATATAAAAATTATGTAATACTACTCTCGGCTCTTGAAAACTATGTTTTCTGCCTGTATAGGCCTTATTCGGCTCTAATATAGCCTAGTTCATACCAATCAGAGCTAAAAGTTTAACTTTTAGTCAAACTTCTCAATTAAGACTAGAAATAAGGTTAATTAGTGGTATTTGTACATAAAAACTATGTAACACCACTCCCGCCTCTTGAAAGCCAATTTTCTCCCCATTTGGGCCTTATTCCGCTCTTAGATGGCCTAGTTCAAGCCAATCGGGGATGGGAGGTTGACTTTTGATCAAATTTCCTAAGAAATAGGGTGAATTAGTAGTTATTTACTTAAAAACTATGTAATACTACTCTTGAAAACTATTTTTTCTCCCCGTTTAGTCCCCATTCAGTTATTATGAGGCCTAGTTCAGGTCAATAGGGTTGAAAGTTTGGCTTGTAATTAAATTTCCCGATTAAGACTTGACATAAGGTTAATTAATAGTATTTGTATATAGAAACTATGAAATACCACGCGGCTCTTGATAACAAATTTTTAACCCTTTTAAGCCCTCTTCGGCTCTTATAAGGCCGAGTTAAGGCCAATCAGGGCTGAAATTTTGACTTTTAAGTTAAACTTCCTAATTAAGACTAGAAAAAAGTTAAATTAATAGTAATTTTATGTAAAAACTATGTAAACTACTGACAAAAGTTGAAAAACATGTTTTCTCCCTATTTGGGCCCGATTCGCCTCTTATAAGGCCTAGTTTAGGCCAAACTTGGCTGAAAGTTTGACTTTTGATCATACTCCCAAATAAGAACTAGAAATAAAGTTAATTCATAGTAATTCTACATAGAAACTATACTATACTACTCCCATCTCTTGAAAACCACATTTCCCCCTGTTTTTTCCTTGTTCAGCTCTTACAAGGCATAGTTTTGGCTAATCTGGGCTGAAAGTTTGACTTTTGATCAAACTTTTCAATTAAGGACAGGAAAAAGGTTATTTTATATTTGTACATAGAAATAATGTAATACCACTCTCGACCTTAAAGAATAAAGTTTTCCCCCTGTTTTGGCCCTATTTGGCTCTATATGGCCTACTTTAGGCCATTCGGGGATGAAAGTTTGATTTTTGGTCAAACTTTCCAGTTAAGACTAGAAATAAATTTAATTACTAGTATTTGTATATAAACTATGTAATACAACACCTGGCTCTTGAGAAACATACTTACTCCCTGTTGTGGACCTATTCGGCTCTTATAAGGCCTACCTCAGGCTAATCGGGACTGAAAGTCACTTTTAGTCAAACTTCCCAATAAAGACCATAGAAATGAGGTTAAATGGTAGTAATTATTCATAGTAACTATGTAATACTACTCTTAACTCTTGAGAACTAAGTTTTCCTCATGTTTGTTCCCTACTCGGCTCTTATAAGCCTGCTTTAGGCCAAGTGGGGCTGAAAGTTTTACTTTTAATCAAACTTCTCAATTAAGACTAAAAGTAAGTTTAATTTATATATCTGCACATGGAAACTATGTAATTCCACTCCTGGCTCTGGAAATCATGTTTTCTCCTCGTTTAGGCCCTATTCTGCTCTTATAAGGCCTAATTCTCGCTAATCGGAGCTGAAAGTTTGACTTGATTTTTGGTCAAACTTTTCAATTAAGATTAGAAAAGGTTAACTAGTCGTAATTGTATATAGAAATGATGTAATACCACTCACGACTCTTAAAAACCAAGTTTTCTCCCCGTTTTGGCCCTATTCGGCTCTTATAAGGTCTATTTCAGATCAACCGAGCTGAAGTTTAACTTTTAGTCAAAGTTTCCAATTAAGATTAGAAATATTGTTAATTGGTAGTATTTGTATATAGAAACTATGTAATACTATTTCTGGCTATTGAGAACCATATTTTCTATCCGTTTGGGCCCTACTCGGCTCTTATATGGCCGATTTCAAGCTAATCGGGGATGAATGATTAAATTTTGGTCTAACTTCATAATCGAGACTAGAAATAATGTTAATTGAATGAAATTATACATAAAATCTGTGTAATACTACTCTCGGCTCTTAAGAACCACGTTTTTCCCTGTTTGGGCCCTAATGGGCTCATATGAGGATTAGCCCTAGCCATTCAGGGCCGAACGTTTGGCTTTTGGTCAAATTTCACAATTAAAACTAGATACAAGTTTAATTAATAGTAACTGTACAAAAAAACTATGTGTTACTACTCCCGGTTCTTGAAAACCACACTTTCCCCATGTCTTTTCCCTATTCGGCTTTTATCAGGCCTAGTTCCGGCCAAATCATTGTTGAAAGTTTGACTTTTGGTCAAACTTCCCAATTAAGACTAGAAAAAAATTAATTAATAATAATTATACATAGAAACAATCTAGTATTACTCTCGGCTCTTGAGAATCACGTTTTCTCCCCATTTGAGCTATATTCGGCTCTAATAAGGCTGAAGGCCAATCAGACTGAAAGTTTGACTTTTAGTCAAACTTCCTAATTAATACTAGAAACAAAGTTAGTTGGAAGTAATTGAACATAAAATCTATGTAATACTAATCCCAGCTCTTGAGAATCACGTTTTTCTTATGTTTGTTCCTAATTCGGCTCTTATAAGGCATAGTTTAGGCCAATCGGGGCTGAAAGTTTGGCTTTTGGTAAAACTTTCAAATTAAGACTATAAATTAGTTTAATTGATAGTTATTTTTATATAGAAACTATGTAATACCACTCTCGGCTTTTAAAAAGCATGTTTTCTCCCAGTTTAAAGCCTATTCGGCTCTTATAAGGCCTAGTTCTGGCCAATCGGGGCTGAAAGTTTGACTTTGGTCAAACTTTCTAATTTAAGACTAGGAGTAAGGTTAATAGGTTGTATTTGTATATAGAAACTATTTAATACAACTCATGGCTATTGACAACCATGTTTTCTCCCTGTTTGGGACTTATTCAAATCTTATATGGCTTAGCTCTGACAAATCAGGGATAAATGTTTGAATTTTGATCAAACTTCTCAATTGACACTAGAAACAAGGTTAATTGGAAGTAACTGTACATAGAAACTATGTAATACTACTCCCAGCTCTTGAAAATCACGTTTTATTCTTGTTCAGACCCTACACGGCTCCTTATAAGGCCTAGTTCAATCAATCAGGGTTGAACCTTGGCTTCTAATCAAACTTCTCATTTAAGACTAAAAATAAGCTTAATTAGTAGTAATTGTACATAGAAACTATGTCATGCCACTCTCAGCTCTTGAAAATCATGTTTTTCCTATGTTTATTCTTTATTCGGATCTTATAAGGCCCAAATCAGCCCAATCGGGGCTGAAGGTTTGTCTTTTGGTCAAACTTTCTAGTTAAGATTAGAAATAAAATTAGTTGGTAGTATTTGTACATAGAAATTATGTAATACCATTCTCGGGTCTTAAGAACCATGTTTTCTCCCCGTTTGGGGCCTATTCTGCTCTTATATGGCCTAGTTCAAACCAATCAGGGCTGAAAGTTTGATTTTCATCAAACTTCCTAATTGTTTCTAGAAATTAGGTTAATTGATAGAATTTAAATATTGAAACTATGTAATACCACTCCAGTCTCTTAAGAACAAAGTTTTCTTCCTATTTGGGCCCTATTCGGCTCTTATATGCCCTTAAGAACAACGTTTTCTTCCTAGTTCAAGCCAATCATGGATGAAAGTTTGACTTTTAGTTAAATGTACCAATTATGACTAGAAATAAGATTAAGTGGTAGTAATTGTATATAAATATTATGTAATCTACTCCCGGATCTTGAGAACCACGTTTTCCCCATGTTTGGGCCTTACTCGGCTCTTATAAGGCATAGTTTAGGCCCATCAAGGTTGAAAGTTTGGCTTTTGGTCAAACTTCCAGATTAAGACTAAAAAAAAGTTTAATTGATAGTATTTGTATATAGAAACTATGTAATACCACTCTCGGCTCTTGAAAATCATGTTTGCTCCCTGTTTAGGCCCCTATTTGGCTTTTAAGGCCTATTTCAGGCTATTTGGGACTGAAAGTTTAAATTATAACCAAGCTTCCCAATTAAGACTAAAAACAAGGTAAATTGATATTATTTATACATAGAAACTATTTAATAAGATTCACGGCTCTTGAAAACCACATTTTCTCCCCGTTTAGAACCTATTTGGCTCTTATAAGGCCTAGTTCAAACTAGCTGGGTTTAAAGTTTGACTTTTTATCAATCTTCTCTATTAAGACTAGAAAGAAGGTTAATTGATAGTATTTATACATAGAAAATGTGTAATACCACAACCGGATCTTGATAACCACGCATTCTCCCCGTTTGGGTCCTATTGGGCTCTTTTATGGCCTAATTCAGGCCAATCAGGGATGAAAACTTGACTTTTTGATTAAACTTCCCAATTAAGGCTAGAAACAAGGTTAATTGGTAGTGACTGTATATAAAAACCATATAATAATACTCTCATTTCTTGAGAACCATGTTTTCTCTCCTTTAAGCCTTACTCGGCTCTTATAAAGCCTAATTCAGGCCAATCAGGGGCGAAAATTTGACTTTTTGTTAAACTTTCCAATTAATACTAGAAACAAAGTTAATTAAAAGTAATTGTAGATATAAACTACGTAATACTGCGCGTGACTCCTGAGAACCAATTTTTCCCAATGTTTGTTCCCTATTTGGCTCCTATAAGGTCAAGTTTAGGCCAATCAGGGTTGAAATTTGGCTTTTGGTTGAACTTCCCAATTAAGACTAGAAATAAATTTAATTGATAGTATTTGTGCTTAGAAATTATGTAATACTACTGTTGACTCTTGAGAACCAAATTTTTCCCATATTTGTTTCCTATTCGGCTCTTATAAGGCCTAGTTAGGCCAAATCGGGCTGAAAGTTTGACTTTTGGTCAAACTTTCTAATTAAGACTAAAAATAAGTTTAATTAAAAGTATTTGTATATAGAAACTATGTAATACTACTCTCGGCTCTTGAAAACGATATTTTCTCTCCGTTTGAATCCTAATTGGCTCTTACAAGGCCTAGTTTAGGCCAATCAGGGCTAAAAGTTTTGTTTTTAGTCAAACTTCTCAATTAAGATTAGAAAAAAAATTTAATTAGTAGTATTTGTATATAAAAACTATATAATACTACTCAGGCCCTTGAAGACCACGTTTTCAATTCATTTGGATCCTATTCGGCTTTTATAAGACCTAGTTCTGACCAATAGAGGCTGAAAGTTTGAATTTTATTCAAACTTCATTATTTAGAGTACAAGTAAGGCTAATTAATAGTAATCGCATATAGAAACTATATAATACTACTACCGACTATTCAAAATCTTATTTTCTCCCCGTTTGGGCCCTATTCCGCTCTTATAAAATCTAGTTCAGGCTAATCGAGGCTGAAAGCTTGACTTTTGTCCAAACTTTTCGGTTAAGATTAGAAACAAGGTTAATAAGTAGTAATTGTATATAGAAATTATGTAATACTACTCACGACTCTTGAACCCCATGTTTTCCCCTCGTTTCTCTATTCGGCTCTTATACGGCCTAGTACATGCCAATCGGGATTGAAAGTTTGACTTTTGGTCAAACTTCTTAATTAAGACTAGAAATAAAGTTAATTAGTAGAAATTAGAAATAGAAACTATGTAATACTATTCACGGCTCGTGAAAACTATGTTTTCCCCTATTTGGGGCCCAATCGGCTCTTATAAGATCTAATTCAGACCAATCGGGGAAGAAAGTTTACCTTTTGGTAAAACTTCCAATTAAGACCGAAATAAAGTTAATTATTAGTATTCGTATATAGAAATAATGTAATACTGCTCACAGATCTTGAAAACCATATCTTCCCCCTGTTTGGGCCCTATTCGAATCTTATGGGGCCTAGTTCAAGTCAATCAAGGCTGAAATTTTGACTTTTGATCAAATTTCCAATTAAGACTAAAAAAAGGTTAATTTATTGCATTTGTATATGAAACTAAGTAATACTACTTATAGCTCTTGAAAATCACGTTTTCATAACTTTTGGACCCTATTCAACTTTTATAAGGCATAGTTAAGTCTAATCGAGATTGAAAGATTGGTTTTTGGTCAAACTTCCTTAATAAAACTTGAAACTAGGTTAATTAGTAGTAATTGTATATTGAAAACTATGCAGTAATACTCCCGACTCTTGAAAACACGTTGTCATCCCATTTAGGCCCTATTGGCTCTTATAAGGCCTAGTTCAAGTCAATCGAGGCTAAAGGATTTGATTTTTATAAAACTTTCCAATAAAGACTATAAACGAGGTTAATTTTTAATAATTATATATAGAACTATGTAATACAACTCCCAATTCTTGAAAACCATGTTTTCCCCAATTTGGGTCCTATTTGGCTCTTATTAAGGCCTACTTCAGGCCAATCGGGGCTGATATTTAACTTTTGGTAAAACTTCCCAAATTAAGACTAGAAATAAGGTTAATTAGTAGTAGTAATTATATATGGAAACTATGTAATACTACTTCCGATTCTTGAAAACCATGTTTTTCCTTGTTTAGGCCATATTCGGCTCTTATAAGGCCTAGTTCAGTCAAATAGGGACTGAAAGTTTGAGTTTTGATCAAACTTCTCAATCAAGACTAGAAATAAGGTTAATTAGTAGTAATTATATATAGAAACTATGTAATACCACTCGTGGCTCTTAAAAATCACATTTCCCCTCGTTTGGGTCCTATTTAACTCTTATAAGGCCTAATTCAGGCCAATCGGGCTGAAAGTCAACTTCTCAATTAAGACTAGAAATAAGGTTAATTAGTAGTATTTGAGCAAAAAAATTATGTAATATCGCTACCAGCTCTTGAGAGCCAGTTTTCTCCCCGTTTGGGCCCATTCGGCTCTTATATGATCTAATTCAGGCTAATCAGGGATGGGAGTTTGACTTTTGAACAAATTTCTCAATTAAAATGAGAAATATGGTTAATTAGCAGTAATTTACTTTAAAACTATGTAACACTACTCATGGCTCTTGAAAACTATGTTTTCTCCCCGTTTATCCCTGTTCGGTTCTTATGAGACCTAGTTCAGGCCAACGGGGTTAAAACTTTAGTTTTTTATCAAACTTCCTAATTAAGACTAGAAGTAAGGTTAATTAATAGTAATTGTATATATAAATTATGTAATACCACTCACGATTTTGAAAATCAAGTTTTTTCCCTATTTAAGAGCCCTTCGGCTCTTATAAAGCCTAGTTAAGGCCAATCAGGGTTGTAATTTTGACTTTTCGTTAAACATCTTAATTAAGACTAGAAATAAGGTCAATTAGTAGTAATTGTACGTAAAAAGTATGTAACACTACTCATTGCTGCTGAAAATCATGTTTTCTCCCCGTTTGGGCCCTATTCGCCTCTTATAAGGCCTAGTTCATAACAATTCAGGCTGAAAGTTTGATTTTTTGGTCAAACTTCCCAATAAGGACTAGAAATAAGGTTAATTCATAGTAATTATACATAAAAACTATGTAATACTACTCCCTTCTCTTGAAAATTATGTTTTTCCCCTGTTTATTCCCTATTCAGCTCTTATAAGATTTACTTTAGGCCAATCAGGGTTGAAAGTCTAACTTTTGATCAAAATTCTAAATAAGATTAAAAACACTAAAGTTTTACTTTTGGTCAAACTTCTCAATTAAGATAATAAATAAGGTTAATTTGTAGTAATTGTACTGAGAAACTATGTAATATTATTTCTGTCTCTTGAAAAACCTTGTTTTCTCCCTGTTTGGGCTCTACTTTTAGTTAAACTTCCCAATTAAACTAGAAATAAAAATAATTAGTAATAATTGATTATAGAAACTATGTAATACTACTCCAGCCTCTTAAATATCATGCTTTCTCCCCGTTTGGGCCCTATTCGACGCTTATAAGGCCTAGTTTAGGCAATCGGAGCTGAAAGTTTGACTTATTAAGACTAGAAATAATTAATTAGAAGTAATTGTATATAAAAACTATGTAATACTACTCCCAACTCTTGAAAACCATGTTTTCTCCCCGTTTGGGCCCTATTCGACTCTTATAAGGCGTGTTCAGTCTAATCGTGGCTGGAAATTTGACTTTTGGTCAAACTTCCCAATTAAGACTAAAAACAAGGTTAATTTGTAGTAATTGTACATAGGAACTATGTAATATCATCACTCATGGTTCTTGAAAACTACAATTCCCCCTGTTTGAGCCATATTTGGCTCTTATAAGTCTTATTTCAGGCCAATTTGGGCTGAAAATTTGACTTTTGATCAAACTTTTCAATTAAGATAAGAAACAAAATTTAATATTAGTTGTACATAGAAACTATGTAATACTACTCTGACTCTTGAAAACTATTTCTTCCCATATAGGCCTTATATTCGGCTCTAATAAAGCCTAGTTCATGCCACCAGAGCTAAAAGTTTATCTTTTAGTCAAACTTCTCAATTAAGACTAGAAATAAGGTAATTAGTAGTATTTGTACATAAAAACTATGTAACACCAGTCCCGCCTCTTGAGAACCAATTTTCTTCCTGCTTTGGGCCTTTTTCCGCTCTTAGATAGCCGAGTTCAGGCCAATCGGGGATGGGAGTTTGACTTTTGATAAAATTTCCCAAGAAATAAGGTTAATTAGTAGTAATTTACTTAAAAACTTTGTAATACTACTCTTGAAAACTATGTTTTTCTCCCCGTTAAGGCCTCGTTCGGTTATTATGAGGCCTAGTTTAGGCCCATGAGGTTGAAAGTATGGCTTTTGGTCAAATTTCCCAATTAAGACTGGACACAAGGTTAATTAATCGTACTTGTATATAGAAACTATGAAATGCTACTCACGGCTCTTGAAAACTAATTTTTAACCCTTTTAGGCCCTCTTCGGCTCTTATAAGGCCGATGTAAGGCCAATCGGGGCTGAAATTTTAACTTTTGGTTAAACTACCTAATTAAGACTAGAAAAAAGGTAAATTAGTAGTAATTTTATGTAAAAACTATGTAAACTACTCACGGCAGTAGAAAAACATGTTTTCTCCCCATTTGGGCTCGATTTGCCTCTTATAAGGCCTAGTTTAGGCTAATCTGGGCCGAAATTTGACTTTTAGTCAAACTCCTAAATAAGAACTAGAAATAAAGTCAATTCGTAATAATTCTACTTAGAAACTATGTAATATTACTCTCGTCTCTTGAAAACCACTATGAAATACCACTCTCGGCTCTTGAGAATAAAGTTTTCTCCTTGTTTTAGCCCTATTTATGCTTTCTATGACCTACTTTAGGCCATTCGGGGATGAAAACTTGACTTTTGGTCAAACTTCCCAGTCAAGACTAGAAATAAATTTAATTGATAGTATTTGTACATAAACTATGTAATACAACTCCTGACTCTTGGGAAACATATTTTCTCCCTGTTGTGGACCAATTCGGCTCTTATAAGGCCTAGCTTAGGCTAATCGGGACTGAAAGTCACTTTAGTCAAACTTCCCAATAAAGACCATAGAAATGAGGTTAAGTGGCAGTAATTATCCATAGTAACTATATAATACTACTCTTAACTCTTGAGAACTAAGGTTTCCCTATGTTTGTTCCCTATTCGGCTCTTATAAGCCTGGCTTAGGCCAAGCGGGGCTGAAAGTTTTACTAATCAAATTTCTCAATTAAGACTAAAAGTAAGTTTAATTTATATATTTGCACACGGAAACTATGTAATTCTACTCCTGACTCTTGAAATTATGTTTTCTCCTCGTTTAGGCCATATTCTGCTCTTATAAGGCCTAATCTCGCTAATCGGGGCTAAAAGTTTGACTTGATTTTTGGTCAAACTTTTCAATTAAGATTAGATAAAGGTTAACTAGTCATAAGTTGTATATAGAAACGATGTAATACTACTCACGACTCTTGAAAACTAAGTTTTTTCCCGTTTTGGCCCTATTCAGCTCTTACAAGGCCTAGTTCAGACCAACCGGGGCTGAAAGTTTGACTTTTAGTCGAAGTTCACAATTAAGATTAGAAATATTGTTAATTGGTAGTATTTGTACATAGAAAACATGTAATACCATTTCAGCTATTAAGAACCATATTTTCTATCCATTTGGGTCCTACTCGGCTCGACTCTTATATGGCCGATTTCAGACCTATCGGGGATGAATGATTGATTTAGTCAAACTTTATAATTAAGACTAGAAACAAGGTTAATTGAAAGTAATTTTACATAAAATATGTGTAATACTATTTTTGGCTCTTAAGAACCACGTTTTCTCCCTATTTGGGCCCTAATGGGCTCATATAAGGCTTCATTCAAGCCAATCAGGGCCGAAAGTTTGGCTTTTGGTCAAATTTCACAATTAAAACTTGATCTACAAGTTTAATTAATAGTAACTGTATATAAAAACTATGTGTTACTACTCCCGGTTCTTGAAATCCACACTTTCCCCATGTCTTTTACCTATTCGACTTTTATCAGACCTAGTTCAGGCCAATCGGGGTCGAAAATTTGACTTTTGGTCAAACTTCCTGATTGAGACTAGAAAAAAGCTTAATTGGTAGTAATTATATATAGAAACAATCTAATACTACTCTCGGCTCTCGAGAATCACATTTTCTCCCCATCTGGGCTATACTCAGCTCTATAAGGCTGAAGGCCAATCAGACTGAAAATTTGACTTTTGGTCAAACTTCCCAATTAATACTAAAAACAAAGTTAGTTGGAAGTAATTGAACATAAAAGCTATGTAATACTACTCCCAGCTCTTGAGAACCACGTTTTTCCCATGTTTGTTCTTAATTCAGCTCTTATAAGGCCTAGTTTAGGCTAATCGGGGCTGAAAGTTTGGCTTTTTGGTAAACTTTTAAACTTAAGAATATAAATTAGTTTAATTGATAGTTATTTTTATATAGAAACTATGTAATACCACTCTCGGCTTTTGAAAAGCATGTTTTCTCCCAGTTTAGGCTCTATTCGGCTCTTATAAGGCCTAGTTCTGGCCAATCGGTGTTGAAAGTTTAACTTTGGTCAAACTTTCTAATTAAGACTAGAAGTAAGGTTAATTGGTAGTATTTGTACATAGAAACCATGTAATGCAATCATGACAATTGACAACCATGTTTTCTCCCAGTTTGGGCCTAATTCGTCTCTTATATTGCTTAGCTCAGGCCAATCAAGGATAAATGTTTGAATTTTGGTCAAACTTCTCAATTAACACTAGAAACAAGGTTAATTGAAAGTAACTGTACATAAAAACTATGTAATACTACTCCCGGCTCTTGAAAATCACGTTTTATTCTTGTTCGGGCCCTACACGGCTCTTGTAAGGCCTAGTTCAGTCAATCAGGGTTGAACCTTGGCTTTTAGTCAAACTTCTCATTTAAGACATAAAATAAGCTTAATTAGTAGTAATTATACATAGAAACTATGTCATGCCACTCTCAGCTCTTGGAAATCACATTTTCCCATGTTTATTCTTTATCCGGGTCTTATAAGGCCCAAATCAGCCCAATTGAGGCTGAAGGTTTGTCTTTGGTCAAACTTTCTAATTAAGATTAGAAATAAGATTAGTTGATAGTATTTGTACATAGAAATTATGTAATTGAAAAAACACCTAGAGGGGGGGTGAATAGGTGTTAGTGCTAATCTAAGAAACTCAATGCAAACTAAGTGCGCTAAATGCGGAAGCTAATGCAAATTATGCACAAACTAATACAATACAACAAGTGTAGCCGAATTCCCCTTGCGAGGCTCTGGACTAACTCCCCTTGATTCCCCTTGAAATGGGTTGAGGCGCTATGTGAAGCTCTTGTTGGATGAGTATAAGTTAGGCACACACAAGCAATCCAAGCAATATGAAATACACACAATCAAGCCAAGCATATAATAGATATGACAATAAGAAATGCAAGGCACAACACAAGCAATATATGATATGAATGAATCAATGCTCAACACAAGCAAGTATGATATGATGATGAGTATGATGCTTTGCACAATTATAAGAGAGAGAGTTAGAGAGACAATGGATCAAAACGCAAACACCAAGATTTGTTTCGAGGTTCGAGCACCTTGCTCTACATCCCCGCCTACACCACCGTGTAGGATTTCCACTATCTCAACTCCCACCGAGGGAACCTCTACCGAAGAGGATTTCTTACAACTCTAGGAGTACCAAACTCCTCTCTCAAACAACAACCTCCTCACAACTGAGGGGTTAGGCCCGTAGCCAATACAACAACCAATCACACACCTCTACCGAAGAGGCTCACAACCAAACTCCACCTCTACCGAAGAGGGAGCAAACCAATAACTCAATACAACAATCTCCACCTCTACCAAAGAGGGAGCAACTCAAGAAATTAAGGGTTTACAACAAGTGGTATATTTCAACCACAAACCTCTTTCCTTTTTTTTTTCCACAAAAACAAGATCCTAAATAGTTTAGGATAGAAGATATAGCTCAAGTGTGGAATCAAGGTGTTTTTGGAAACCAGCAACAAAGAAAAACTACTTGGGAAATCTCTTGTATATGATAGAAAATGAAATACCAAATCAAAATCCCAAAACCTAGTTTTCTTTGATTTTCCCAAAACCCAAAACAAATAAAGATTAGAAGTATAAAGCCCAAAAACTTCTTTTAAAACTCTTTTAAACTCTTCAGAAAACCAGAAATTTTTCTCTTAAAAACCTTAGCTAAAATCCCCAAAGAGATGGGGTATATATAGCCCCTATACAAAACTAGCCGTTAGGCTGATGTGGCAGTTCTGACAGCCACCGGTCGACCGGCCCGGTCGACCGCCAACGGTCAAAAATGTGACCGTTGGGCAACATCGGTCGACCGGCCCGGTCGACCGAAAAAACCCGAGAGCAGAGCTCTCAACTCGGTCGACCGGTCCGGTCGACCGGCTCTGTGCCTAACAGACGTGCACGTCTGTGCACGTCGGTCGACCAGATCGGTCGACCGGCTCTTTGGTGCGGTCGACCGTCCCAGTCGACCGACCAGCCTGTCAGCATAAAACCAGGTCAGAAATTCTGGGAAAAATATTTTATAAAAATCTTTTATCATATCTGAAAATTCCATAAAACTTGTTTTATCATTTTATGTTAAAACATAAACATGTGATAAAAATTTCAAGACCATATATCAACATATCAATTCATTTTTGAGTCTTGCAAATTTTATCAAAAACAAAACCTTGTATTTTGTCAAACTTGATTTTTCAAAAACATGAATAGGATAGTCAAAATAAGTTTGTCTAGCAAGTTTAAAGCATGTATGTATATCTAGAACATATCTAATATACATAGGTATAAGGTAAACTTGTTTTGATCTATTATTCATGAAAACCAAAAACCAAATCATGAAACGTGTGTGTTTTGTGCACTTGAGCATATCAACTAAACTAAGCTTTACAAATGGATCTAAAACTCTATCTAAACTAGGATACCTAAGTCTTCTTGACGATCTTCATCTTCAAGTAGACTTGCTCCAAAACTCCGTGATTCTCCAAGTGCAAAGGTATGATCTTTAAGCTTTGGCACCGGAATCATCATGAATAGCTTCTAATCATCTTGTTGAAGCTAATCACCAACTAATATCCTGTTAATGATCTGAAACTTAGAAACACAAGAATATTAGTAAACATAACTACATGAGTTGATCATCATCAAAACTAGAGTGGAAGGCCATTGGGCCAACAATCTCCCCTTTTTGATGATGACAAAACTCATGGAGTTATATATGCATGGATTAAAGATAAGCTTCAAGGAAGCTCCCCCTTAACTCATGCATAGGGATAAACAATAAATATATGCAATGAATATTAAACATGAAAATGGTTCTAGATATCAACTGGATATTCAAAACAAAATAAGCTCTAGATACCAATTACAAAGCAAACTCTATAAATCAATTAAACTTATTAAACTTATATTTTTATGCATGTGCATGTTTCATGTTTAATAATCTTGAGATTACAACATAATATATGCATAAACATAAGCATTCATATAAAACACAAATACTTCTCCCCTTTTTGTCAATCATCAACAAAGGGGTAATCAAAACCATAAATAAACGAGGGGTAAAAATCTTTCTTCCCCTTTATGTCAAACAAAATAATAAAAGACAATGTTCTCCCCCTTTTTGTCTAAAACAAAAAACAAAATCAATAAGGGGTGACTACAAACATGATATCAATTAAAAATATGTCAATGAAGCATCTTGATACCAATAAACAAGAATCAATATATGTTATATGCTATATACATTCATGAAGAGGAAGACGCTAAGTTAGCTTCCCTACACATATGCATTACATGAAGAAAGGATGACAAGCCCCAATTCACATAACACATATTATGTAATGCATAAGAGGAGATGTGAAGCCCCCTACACACGTATATCATATAAAGAAGAGTTGTCAAGCTCCTCAATTTATAATATACTCAACATGAATCTATATGTAAGAGAGATGTTAAGCTCTCCTTGCATATAGGAAATACAAATCAACACTTTGAATATATTCTTTAAACAAAATTTTGGAAATACCAATTGTAATTAAACATAAGTCTTGAATTCTTAACCATGAATCTTGAAACCAAAACAAATTTTGAATTTCTTAAATATGATACCAATTGTAAATATTTTACCAATTGAAAAGATTTTACATAGAAACATTGATACCAATTGTAAGTATTGTTCATCTTAAAACATATAAACAACTTTTAATCATAAAGTGTGGGAGTACAAATACCAATTGAAATACAAAATCATATGAAATACTCATTTTCTCCCCCTTTATGAAATACAAACTAAAGTCATGCATAGTCTTGATAACAATTTAAAAGTAATCAATTTAAACAAAATTGAAACTCAAGCACTAGCATAAACACAAACATATATATGTATGAAAGATAGATACCAATAGAAATTGATATACTTGAAATTTAAAGCATACATACATACAAAACATATATGAGTATACAAGAAGATCAAAATGATACCAATTGAAAGAGTTCAATGATACCAATTGACATAACAATAAGTTCAAGTGTATACATCATATTCTCTACCACCCAATCATAATTCAAGTTTTAAAGATTTTCAATTTAAGGTATACATGAACATGATCTCCCGTCCAACCGCCCTTGGAAGGTAGGGGTTTTCAAAGATAGATTTGAAAATGTAGTTTTGTTTGAAAATCACTACCAAAATGAAGAACACCGCAACTAGTTAAATGGAAAACTTGTTAACTAGCACGAAATCCTTCAAGTAAGGAATAAAACAAAATTGTTTTTCATAAACACGAAATTCACATCATATCAAACACTCAAGTTCAATTAGGCATAAATAAGACTCATGAAAATAAAACATGAGCAAGCAATAGATGTGAGTGTACAAATAAAATATGAAGATCATAAATATGAAAATTAGGCAATAAGCTCAATTATTCTTTAAAACACGAAAATCATCAAAACTATCTAATCTTCAAGGCATATGTATGTCTAATACAAACTAAAGTATACATACATATCCAAAACATAACGAGTCCACAAAATATATGCATGAAGGCACGTGGCTCAAAAAGGATACTCATGTATAGTCAATAATTTGGATAAGATAGACATATACATGAAGTTAAATATTGACACAATAAACATGACAATCATGAAAACATGAAAAGCATGAAAAGTATGAAAATTTAGCTTTTCATTAAAACAATTTGATACCAATTCTTTTCAAGGTATATGTATGATTTGTCAACACAAGAAGTATACATACATATCCCTTAAACACACTTTGAGTCCATAATAGATATTTGCATGAAAGGCAAATGACTCAAGGGGTATACATGTATATCTTCAAGTTTGGCAATACAAACATATACATGAAGTGAAAAACTCATAAAACAAATCCAAAATGGGAATACAAGTTTAAAATGTATGAATCATCAAAACTAGACTATACTAGCACATCTAATGGGTACAATATGTATTCAAGCCCAAACATATATAGATCTATTTGTGGCCCACTATATGTACAAGTATAATTCCTAGTCTTAATGAAAACTAACATCTAAACAAGTAATCTTAACAAGAAGCATCAAAACAAATATGAAAATCATCATGATAAACCTAAAACATGACTACTATGTAAATTCACATGTATTAGATTCATGATGTACATTATAGCTTAAACATAAGTGAGAACACTAAGTATGGGATCATATAAGCATGTGTATCTCAAATACTATACATGTATGTCAAGGATCTAATAAACATGGAATGAACATATTAATCCATAGACATCAAAAACATGCTATAAACAATGAATATTAAAAGCATGTAAACAATAAATGGGAGTAAAGGATTGTTACCAAAACCGAAGAAACAACTCTCCTTGTCTCCAAAACATGGTGGTCATCTCCACCAAATCTTCCCTTGAAAGTGATACATCCAATTTGATTTCCATGAAGTCCGAAACGCATCCACTCCAAGGTGCTATTACTCTCACGTCATGTGAGAGCCCACACCTACATCAAAAATTGTAAGGGTGGTCTTTGGTACCCACATCTTGTTGGGTCCATGGGGGTTAGTCCCTTCTCTAACCCAAACAAATTTCTTGGCTAAATTTTCAACATGTAAACGATCATAGCAAAATTTAACAAGATGGCCTTTTCGGCCACAATGTGTACATGTGTACACATGAGCATACTTGTGTTGATGGTGTCCGTGTGAAGCATGTGTATGCCGTGATAGGTGTGCATGCATAAAGGATGGAACTTGTTTCTTTCGAACCAAGGTTTCCAACCGTGAGTGGTTCATGGCACATTGGCTCATAGTGGAGCCCAAACAATCAACCTTCTTCTTAAGCAAACAAATATCATCATTAATCTTAGAAGAAGAAGTGTGGCATGCAATAGGTGAAGTGTGTGATACTACCCTAGCATGGCAAACATGTGCATCAATCTTATTTTGCAAAACAATATTCTTATCTAAACAAACATTTTTCTTTAAACATGCATCCAAATCATTTGAAATAGAAATTATTTGTTTTTCAAAGCAACATTCTCTTTTAAAACAAAATCAACTTTAGAAGACAAATTTTCATTTTTCTTCAAAAGAGTTTCACAATCATTCTTAGACTTTAAAAATTTATTTTCTTTTAAAGCAAGTTCCAATTGAGATCTCAATGAATCCCTTTCATTATAGACTTCAACCTTTTCTTGCAAAACACAATCAAGTCTAGAATGCAAACACTTATTTTCTTTTTCAATTTCTAGACTTTTCTTTTTCTAAATCTTATATTTTTCAATTAATTTTTCACAAACAATTGAAAGTTCTTCATTCAAGGCATGGGCATCAATATGATCATTTGAAGAACTAGCATCATCATCACTATCTAATGGAGTTTCGAGTGTACCTCAAGGGAGTCATTCCCTTGGACCATGAAGCATTGTGAATTTGATTCTCCACTAGATTCCTCTTCTTGAATTTGAACTTGAAGCTCCGATGTGGTGGTGGTTGTCAATTTGTTTCACACTACAAAAGCGGAATCAAGGTTAGAAACACATAAAAGATAATCTTTAGATAAAGTGCTTCTAATGGCCTCTAGGGCTTGTGCATTGGCCCCTATATGATTACAATCACCAAGATAACATCTCTTGGTGGCGGCAAGGAAGACATGCAACCTAGGGTCTTTAGGTACATGGACATCCTATACTTCCAAACATCAATATTGGAAGGGTCAAAGCTAGGAGGGGTCATGAAGTCCATGGTAAACTATATATGAATGTGCAAACAAACAAATGCAAATGAGATTAGCAAGCAAATGGATCACTCCTAGGATGTTAAGCCTAAGTATCAGGAGCACTAGCTCTGATACCAATTGAAAAAACACCTAGAGGGGGGGTGAATAGGTGTTAGTGCTAATCTAAGAAACTCAATGCAAACTAAGTGCGCTAAATGCGGAAGCTAATGCAAATTATGCACAAACTAATACAATACAACAAGTGTAGCCGAATTCCCCTTGCGAGGCTCTGGACTAACTCCCCTTGATTCCCCTTGAAATGGGTTGAGGCGCTATGTGAAGCTCTTGTTGGATGAGTATAAGTTAGGCACACACACAAGCAATCCAAGCAATATGAAATACACACAATCAAGCCAAGCATATAATAGATATGACAATAAGAAATGCAAGGCACAACACAAGCAATATATGATATGAATGAATCAATGCTCAACACAAGCAAGTATGATATGATGATGAGTATGATGCTTTGCACAATTATAAGAGAGAGAGTTAGAGAGACAATGGATCAAAACGCAAACACCAAGATTTGTTTCGAGGTTCGAGCACCTTGCTCTACATCCCCGCCTACACCACCGTGTAGGATTTCCACTATCTCAACTCCCACCGAGGGAACCTCTACCGAAGAGGATTTCTTACAACTCTAGGAGTACCAACTCCTCTCTCAAACAACAACCTCCTCACAACTGAGGGGTTAGGCCCGTAGCCAATACAACAACCAATCACACACCTCTACCGAAGAGGCTCACAACCAAACTCCACCTCTACCGAAGAGGGAGCAAACCAATAACCCAATACAACAATCTCCACCTCTACCAAAGAGGGAGCAACTCAAGAAATCAAGGGTTTACAACAAGTGGTATATTTCAACCACAAACCTCTTTCCTTTTTCTTTTTCCACAAAAACAAGATCCTAAATAGTTTAGGATAGAAGATATAGCTCAAGTGTGGAATCAAGGTGTTTTTGGAAACCAGCAACAAAGAAAAACTACTGGGAAATCTCTTGTATATGATAGAAAATGAAATACCAAATCAAAATCCCAAAACCTAGTTTTCTTTGATTTTCCAAAAACCCAAAACAAATAAAGATTAGAAGTATAAAGCCCAAAAACTTCTTTTTAAAACTCTTTTAAACTCTTCAGAAAACCAGAAATTTTTCTCTTAAAAACCTTAGCTAAAATCCCCAAAGAGATGGGGTATATATAGCCCCTATACAAAACTAGCCGTTAGGCTGATGTGGCAGTTCTGACAGCCACCGGTCGACCGGCCCGGTCGACCGCCAACGGTCAAAAATGTGACCGTTGGGCAACATCGGTCGACCGGCCCGGTCGACCGAAAAAACCCGAGAGCAGAGCTCTCAACTCGGTCGACCGGTCCGGTCGACCGGCTCTGTGCCTAACAGACGTGCACGTCTGTGCACGTCGGTCGACCGGATCGGTCGACCGGCTCTTTGGTGCGGTCGACCGTCCCAGTCGACCGACCAGCCTGTCAGCATAAAACCAGGTCAGAAATTCTGGGAAAAATATTTTATAAAAATCTTTTATCATATCTGAAAATTTCATAAAACTTGTTTTATCATTTATGTTAAAACATAAACATGTGATAAAAATTTCAAGACCATATATCAACATATCAATTCATTTTTGAGTCTTGCAAATTTTATCAAAAACAAAACCTTGTATTTTGTCAAACTTGATTTTTCAAAAACATGAATAGGATAGTCAAAATAAGTTTGTCTAGCAAGTTTAAAGCATGTATGTATATCTAGAACATATCTAATATACATAGGTATAAGGTAAACTTGTTTTGATCTATTATTCATGAAAACCAAAAACCAAATCATGAAACGTGTGTGTTTTGTGCACTTGAGCATATCAACTAAACTAAGCTTTACAAATGGATCTAAAACTCTATCTAAACTAGGATACCTAAGTCTTCTTGACGATCTTCATCTTCAAGTAGACTTGCTCCAAAACTCCGTGATTCTCCAAGTGCAAAGGTATGATCTTTAAGCTTTGGCACCGGAATCATCATGAATAGCTTCTAATCATCTTGTTGAAGCTAATCACCAACTAATATCCTGTTAATGATCTGAAACTTAGAAACACAAGAATATTAGTAAACATAACTACATGAGTTGATCATCATCAAAACTAGAGTGGAAGGCCATTGGGCCAACAGTAATATCACTCCCAGGTCATAAGAACCACGTTTTCTCCCGTTTGGGCCCTATTTGGCTCTTATATGGCCTATTTCAAACCAATCAGAAGTTTGATTTTTGGTGAAACTTTCTAATTATTATTAGAAATTAGGTTAATTGATATAATTTATATATTGAAACTATGTAATACCATTTCTGTCTCTTAAGAACGAGATTTTCTTCCTGTTTGGGCCCTATTCGGCGCTTATATGCCCTTAAGAACAACGTTTTCTTGCTAATTCAGGCCAATCGTGGATGAAAGTTTGACTTTTAGTTAAATATACCAATTATGACTAGAAATAAGGATAAGTGGTAGTAATTGTACATAAATATTATGTAATACTACTCTCAGATCTTGAGAACTATGTCTTTCCTATGTTTGAGCCTTACTTGGCTCTTATAAGGTAGTTTAGGCCCATCAAGGTTTAAAGTTTGGCTTTTGGTCAAACTTCCCACTTAAGACTAGAAATAAGTTTAATTGATAGTATTTGTATATAGAAACTATGAAATACCACTCTCGGCTCTTGAAAATCATGTTTCCTTCCCGTTTAGGCCCCTATTTGGCTCTTAAGGCCTGTTTAGGCTATTCGGGGCTGAAAGCTTGACTTTTTGTTAAACTTTCCAATTAATATTAGAAACAAAGTTAATTTAAAGTAATTGCACATATAAACTATGTAATACTGCTCGTGACTCCTGAGAACCAGTTTTCCCCAATGTTTGTTTCCTATTCGGCTCTTATAAGGCCAAGTTTAGGCCAATCAGGGTTGAAATTTAGCTATTGGTTGAACTTCCCAATTAAGACTAGAAATAAATTTAATTGATAGTATTTGTGCTTAGAAATTATGTAATACTACTGCTGACTCTTGAGAACCACATTTTCCCCATATTTGTTTCCTATTCGGCTCTTATAAGGCCTAATTAGGCCAAATCAGGCTGAAAGTTTGACTTGTGATCAAACTTTCTAATTAAGACTAGAAATAAGTTAATTAATAGTATTTGTATATATAAACTATGTAATACTACTATCGGCTCTAGAAAACGATATTTCTTCCCGTATGGGCCTACTTGGCTCTTATAAGGCCTAATTTAGGCCAATCAGGGCTGAAAGTTTGGTTTTTAGTCAAACTTCTCAATTAAGATTAGAAACAAGTTTAATTAGCAGCATTCGTATATAAAAACTATGTAATACTATTCAGGCCCTTGAAGACCCCGTTTTCACATCATTTGGATCCTACTCGGCTTTTATAAGACCTAGTTCTGACAGATAAAGGCTGAATGAAAGTTTGAATTTTAGTCAAACTTCATAATTTAGAGTACAAATAAGGCTAATTAATTGTAATTACACATAGAAACTATGTAATACTACTACCGACTATTCAAAATCTCATTTTCTCGCCGTTTGGGCTCTATTCCGCTCTTATAAGGTGTAGTTCGGCTAATCGAGGCTGAAAGCTTGACTATTATCCAAACTTTCCAATTAAGATTAAAAACAAGGTTAATAAGTAGTAATTGTATATAAAAACTATGTAATACTACTCACAGCTCTTGAGCCCGATATTTTCCCCTTATTTCTATATTCGGCTCTTATACGGCCTAGTACATGCCAATCAGGGCTGCAAGTTTAACTTTTGGTCAAACTTTCTAATTAAGACTAGAAATAAAGTTAATTAGTAAAAATTAGAAATAGAAACTATGTAATACTATTCTCGGCTCGTGAAAACCATGTTTCCCCTGTTTGGGCCCCAATCGACTCTTATAAGATCTAATTCAGACCAATCGGGGCAGAAAGTTTGCCTTTTGGTAAAAATTCCCAATTAAGACCAGAAATAAAGTTAATTATTAGTATTCGTATAAATAAATAATGTAATACTACTCACATATCTATAAAACAATGTCTTCCCCTTATTAGGGCCCTATTCGGCTCTTATAGGGCCTAGTTCAAGTCAAGTAAGGCTGAAATTTTGACTTTTGATCAAATTTTCAATTAAGACTTAAAAAAAGGTTAATTTATTGTATTTGTATATAAAAATTATGTAATACTACTTACGGCTATTGAAAATTATGTTTTCTTAACTTTTGAATCCTATTCAGCTCTTATAAGGCATAGGTTAAGTCTAATCGAGACTGAAATATTGATTTTTGGTCAAACTTCCCTATTAAGACTTGAAACTAGGTTAATTAGTAGTAATTGTATATTGAAACTATACAGTAATACTCCTGACTCTTGAAAATCACGTTGTCACCCCAATTTAGGCCCTATTTGGCTTTTATAAGGCCTAGTTCAAGTCAATCGAGGCTAAAGGATTTGATTTTTGATCAAACTTCCCAATAAAGACTATAAATAAGGTTAATTTTTATTAATTATATATATAACTGTGTTTTCCCCAATAAGGACTAGTAATACTCCCAATATTAACTATGTAATACTACTCTTAACTCTTGAGAACCAAGTTTTCCCCATGTTTGTTCCCTATTCGGCTCTTATAAGCCTGGTTTAGGCCAAGCGGGGCTGAAAGTTTTACTTTTAATTAAACTTCTCAATTAAGACTAAAAGTAAGTTTTACTTTTGGTCAAACTTCTCAATTAAGATAAGAAATAAGGTTAATTTGTAGTAATTGTACTGAGAAACTATGTAATATTATTCCTGGCTCTTGAAAACCTTATTTTCTCCCTGTTTGGGCTCTACTTTTAGTCAAATTTCTCAATTAAACTAGAAATAAAAACAATTAGTAGTAATTGAATATAAAAACTATGTAATACTACAACAGCATCTTGAATATCATGTTTTCTCCCCATTTGGGCCCAATTCGACGCTTATAAGGCCTAGTTTAGGTAATCAGAGCCGAAAGTTTGACTTATTAAGACTAGAAATAATTAATTAGAAGTAATTGTATATAGAAACTATGTAATACTACTCCCAACTCTTGAAAACCACGTTTTCTCCCTGTTTGGACCCCCTATTCGACTCTTATATGGCTTAGCTCAGGCCAATCAAGGATAAATGTTTGAATTTTTGTCAAACTTCTCAATTAACACAAGAAATAAGGTTAATTGGAAGTAATTGTACATAGAAACTATGTAATACTACTCCCGGCTCTTGAAAATCACGTTTTATTCTTGTTCGGGCCCTACACGGCTCTTGTAAGGCCTAGCTCAGTCAATCAGGGTTGAACCTTAGTTTTTAGTCAAACTTCTTATTTAAGACTAAAAATAAGCTTAATTAGTAGTAATTGTACATAGGAACTATGTAATGCCACTCTCAGCTCTTGAAAATCACGTTTTTTCCATGTTTATTCTTTATTCGGGTCTTATAAGGCCCAAATCAGCCCAATTGGGGCTGAAGGTTTGTCTATTGATCAAACTTTCTAATTAAGACTAGAAATAAGATTAGTTGGTAGTATTTATACATAGAAATTATGTAATACCACTCCTGGGTCTTAAGAACCATGTTTTCTTCCCGTTTGGGCCCTATTTGGCTCTTATATGGCCTAGTAAGTTCAAACCAATCAGGGCTGAAAGTTTGATTTTTGGTGAAACTTTCTAATTATTACTAGAAATTAGGTTAATTGATAGAATTTATATATTGAAACTATGTAATACCACTCCTGTCTCTTAAGAACGAGGTTTTCTTCTTATTTGGCCCTATTCGTCTCTTATATGCCCTTAAGAACAATGTTTTCTTGCTAGTTCAGGCCAATCGTGGATGAAAGTTTTACTTTTAGTTAAATATACCAATTATGACTAGAAATAAGGTTAAGTGGTAGTAATTGTACATAAATATTATGTAATACTACTCTCAGATCTTGAGAACCATGTTTTCCCCATGTTTGGGCCTAACTCAGCTCTTATAAGGTATAGTTTAGGCCCATCAAGGTTTAAAGTTTGGCTTATGGTCAAACTTTTCAATTAAGACTAGAAATAAGTTTAATTGATAGTATTTGTGCATAGAAACTCTGTAATACCACCTCGGCTCTTGAAAATCATGTTCCCTCCCCTATTTCTCTCTTAAGGCCTATTTAGGCTATTCAGGCTGAAAGCTTGACTTTTGTTAAACTTTCTAATTAATATTTGAAACAAAGTTAATTGAAAGTAATTATACATATAAACTATGTAATACTGCTCGTGACTCCTGAAAAGCAATTTTTCCCAATGTTTGTTCCCTATTCCCATCTCTTGAAAACCACATTTCCCCTATTTTTTCCTTGTTCATCTTACAAGGAATAATTTTGGCTAATCTGGGCTGAAAGTTTGACTTTTGGTCAAACTTTCCAATTAAGAACAGAAAAAAGGTTAATTTATATTTGTACATAAAGATAATGTAATACCACTCTCGACTCTTGAGAATAAAGTTTTCTCCCTGTTTTGGCCCTATTTAGCTCTTATATGGCCTACTTCAGGCCATTCGAGGATGAAAGTTTGACTTTTAGTCAAACTTTTCAGTTAAGACTAGAAATAAATTTAATTAATAGTATTTGTACGTAAACTTTGTAATATAACTCCTGGCTCTTGAGAAACATACTTTCTCCTGTTGTTGACCTATTCGACTCTTATAAGGCCTACCTCAGGCTAATCGGGACTGAAAGTCACTTTTAGTCAAACTTCCCAATAAAGACCATAGAGATGAGGTTAAATGGTGGTAATTATCCATAGTAACTATGTAATACTACTCTTAACTCTTGACAACCAAGTTTTCCCCATGTTTGTTCCCTATTCGGCTCTTATAAGCCTGGTTTAGGACAAACGGAGCTGAAAGTTTTACTTTTAATCAAACTTCTCAATTAAGACTAAAAGTAAGTTTAATTTATATATCTGCACATGGAAACTATGTTATTCCACTCCTGACTCTTGAAATCATGTTTTCTCCTCGTTTAGGCCCTATTCTGCACTTATAAGGCCTAATTCTCGCTAATCGGAGCTGAAAGTTTGACTTGATTTTTGGTCAAACTTTTCAATTAAGATTAGAATAAGGTTAACTAGTCATAATTGTATATAAAAATGATGTAATACCACTCACGACTCTTAAAAACTAAGTTTTCTCCCCATTTTGACCTTATTCGGCTCTTATAAGGCCTAGTTCAGACCAATCGGGGTTGAAAATTTGACTTTTGGTCAAAGTTACCAATTAAGATTAGAAATATTATTAATTGGTAGTATTTATACATAAAAAATATGTAATACCATTTCCGGCTATTGAGAAGCATATTTTCTATCTGTTTGGGCCCTACTCGGCTCTTATATGGCCGATTTCAGGCCAATCGGGGATGAATGATTGAATTTTGGTCAAACTTCATAATTGAGACTAGAAACAAGGTTAATTGAAAGTAATTATACATAAAATCTGTGTAATACTACTCTCAGATCTTAAGAACCACGTTTTCTCCCTGTTTGGGCCCTAATGGGCTCGTATAAGGCTTAGCTTAAGCCAATCAGGGTCGAAAGTTTGGCTTTTGATCAAATTTCACAATTAAAACTAGATACAAGTTTAATTAATAGTAATTGTACATAAAAACTATGTATTACTACTCCCGGTTCTTAAAAAAAAAACTTCCCCATGTCTTTTCCCTATTCGGCTTTTATCAGGACCTAGTTCAGGCCAATCAGGGCAGAAAGTTTGACTTTTGGTCAAACTTCCCAATTAAGACTAGAAAAAGCTTAATTGATAGTAATTAGACATAGAAACAATCTAATACTACTCTCAGCTCTTGAGAATCATGTTTTCTCCTCATTTGGGCTATACTCAGCTCTAATAAGGCTGAAGACCAATCAGACTGAAAGTTTTACTTTTAGTCAAACTTCCGAATTAATACTAGAAACAAAGTTAGTTGGAAGTAATTGAACATAAAATCTATGTAATACTAATCCCAGCTCTTGAGAACCACGTTTTCCCTATGTTTGTTCTTAATTCGGCTCTTATAAGGCCTAATTTAGGCCAATCGGGCTGAAAGTTTGGCTTTTTGGTAAAACTTTCAAAATAAGACTATAAATTAGTTTAATTGATAGTTATTTTTATATAGAAACTATATAATACCACTCTCGACTTTTGAAAAGCACGTTTTCTCCCAATTTAGACCCTATTCGGCTCTTATAAGGCCTAGTGTTGGCCAATCGGGGCTAAAAGTTTGACTTTGGTCAAACTTTCCAATTAAGATTAGGAGTAAGGTTAATAGGTAGTATTCGTATATAGAAACTATGTAATACAACTCATGGCTATTGACAACCATGTTTTCTCCCTGTTTGGGCTTTATTCGACTCTTATATGGCTTAGCTCAGGCCAATCAGGGATGAATATTTAAATTTTGGTCAAACTTCTCAATTGACACTAGAAATAAGGTTAATTGGAAGTAACTATACATAGAAACTATGTAATACTACTCCCGACTCTTGAAAACCACGTTTTATTCTTGTTCGGGCCCTACACGGCTCTTACAAGGCCTAATTCAGTCAATATGGGTTGAACTTTGGCTTCTAGTCAAACTTCTCATTTAAGACTAAAAATAAGCTTAATTAGTAGTAATTGTACATAAAAACCATGTTATGCCACTCTCAGCTCTTGAAAATCACGTTTTTCATATGTTTACTCTTTATTCGGATCTTATAAGGCCCAAATCAGCCCAATCGGGGCTGAAGATTTGTCTTTTGGTTAAACTTTCTAGTTAAGATTAGAAATAAGATTAGTTGGTAGTATTTGTACATAGAAATTATGTAATACCATTCTGGAGTCTTAAGAACTATGTTTTCTCCCCGTTTGGGGCCTATTCGACTCTTATATGACCTAGTTCAATCCAATCAGGGCTGAAAGTTTGATTTTTTATCAAACTTCCTAATTATTTCTAGAAATTAGGTTAATTGATAGAATTTATATATTGAAACTATGTAATACAACTCCTGTCTCTTAAGAATGAAGTTTTCTTCCTGTTTGGGCCCTATTCGGCTCTTATATGCCCTTAAGAATAACGTTTTCTTCCTAGTTCAGGCCAATCATGGATGAAAGTTTGACTTTCAGTTAAATATACCAATTATAACTAGAAATAAGATTAAGTGATAGTATTTGTACATAAATATTATGTAATCTAATCTCGGATCTTGAGAACCACGTTTTCCTCATGTTTGGGACTTATTCGGCTCTTATAAGGTATAGTTTATGCCCATCAAGGTTGAAAGTTTGGCTTTTGGTCAAACTTCCCAATTAGAACTAGAAATAAGTTTAATTGATAGTATTTGTACATAGAAACTATGTAATATCACTCTCGGCTCTTGAAAATCATGTTTCCTCCCCATTTAGGCCCTATTTGGCTCTTATGGCTTATTTCAGGCTATTTGGGGCTGAAAGTTTGAATTGTAACCAAGCTTCCCAATTAAGACTAAAAACAAGGTAAATGGTATTATTTATACATAGAAACTTTTTAATAAGACTCACGGCTCTCGAAAATCACATTTTCTCTCCGTTTAGAACCTATTTGGCTCTTATAAGGCTTAGTTCAAACTAGCTAGGGCTGAAAGTTTGACTTTTTATCAATCTTCTCTATTAAGACTAGAAAGAAGGTTAATTGATAGTATTTGTACATAGAAAGTGTGTAATACCAAAATCGGATCTTGATAACCACGTTTTCTCCCCGTTTGGGTCCTATTGGGCTCTTTTATGGTCTAATTTCGGCCAATCAGGGATGAAAACTTGACTTTTGATTAAAATTCCCAATTAAGGCTAGAAACAAGGTTAATTGGTAGTAATTATATATAAAAACTATATAATAATACTCTCAGCTCTTGAGAACCATATTTTCTCGCCTTTAAGTTTTACTCGGCTCTTATAAAGCCTAATTCAGGCCAATCAGGGGCGAAAGTTTGACTTTTTTATTAAACTTTCCAATTAATACTAGAAAGAAAATTAATTAAAAGTAATTGTAGATATAAACTATGTAATCCTGCTCGTGACTCCTGAGAACCAATTTCCCCAATATTTGTTCCCTATTCAGCTCCTATAAGGCCAAGTTTAGGCCAATCAGGGTTGAAATTTGGCTTTTGGTTGAACTTCCCAATTAAGAGTAGAAATAAATTTAATTGATAGTATTTATGCTTAGAAATTATGTAATACTACTGCTGACTCTTGAGAATCACATTTTTCCAATATTTATTTCCTATTCGGCTCTTATAAGGCCTAGTTAGGCCAAATCGGGCTGAAAGTTTGACTTTGTCAAACTTTCTAATTAAGACTAGAAATAAGTTTAATTAATATTATTTGTATATAGAAACTATGTAATACTACTCTTGGCTTTTAAAAACAATATTTTCTCCCCGTTTGAATCCTAATTGGCTCTTACAAGGCCTAGTTTAGGCCAATCAGGGCTAAAAGTTTGGTTTTTAGTCAAACTTCTCAATTAAGATTAGAAGCAAGTTTAATTAGTAGTATTTGTATATAAAAACTATGTAATACTACTCAGGCCCTTGAAGACCACGTTTTCGCATCATTTGGACCCTACTCGGCTTTTATAAGACCTAGTTCTGACCAATAGAGGCTGAAAGCTTGAATTTTATTCAAACTTCATTATTTAGAGTACAAGTAAGGCTAATTAATAGTAATCGCACATAGAAACTATGTAACATAACTATCGACAATTCAAAATCTTATTTTCTCCCCATTTGGCTCTATCCGCTCTTATAAAGTCTAGTTCAAGCTAATCGAGACTGAAAGCTTGACTTTTGTCCAACTTTCCAATTAAGATTAGAAACATGGTTGATAAGTAGTAATTGTATATAGAAATTATGTAATACTACTCACGGCTCTTGAACCCCATGTTTTCCCCTCGTTTCTCTATTCGGCTCTTATACGGCCTAGTACATGCCAATCGGGGTTCAAAGTTTGACTTTTGGTCAAACTTTCTAATTAAGACTAGAAATAAAGTAATTAGTAGAAATTCGAAATAGAAACTATGTAATACTATTCACGGCTCGTGAAAACCATGTTTTCCCCCTATTTGGGGCCCAATCGGCTCTTATAAGATCAAATTCAGACCAATCAGGGAAGAAAGTTTGCCTTTTGGTAAAACTTCCCAATTAAGACCAGAAATAAAGTTAATTATTAGTATTCGTATATATAAATAATGTAATACTACTCACAGATCTTGAAAACCATATCTTCCCCTGTTTGGGTCCTATTCGAATCTTATAGGGTCCAGTTCAAGTCAATCAAAGCTGAAATTTGACTTTTGATCAAATTTCCAATTAAGACTAAAAAAAGATTAATTTATTGCATTTGTATATAAAAACTAAGTAATACTACTTATGGCTCTTGAAAATTATGTTTTCTTAACTTTTGGACCCTATTCAACTCTTATAAGGCATAGTTAAGTCTAATCAAGATTGAAAGATTTGTTTTTTTGTCAAACTTCCCTATTAAGACTTGAAACTAGGTTAATTAGTAGTAATTGTATATTGAAACTATGCAGTAATACCCGACTCTTGAAAACCACGTTGTCATACATTTAGGCCCTATTTGGCTCTTATAAGGCCTAGTTTAAGTCAATCGAGGCTAAAGGATTTGATTTTCATCAAACTTCCCAATAAAGGATATAAATAAGGTTAATTTTTATTAATTATATATAGAACTATGTAATACAACTCTCAATTCTTGAAAACCATGTTTTCCCCAATTTGGGTCATATTTGGCTCTTATTAAGGCCTACTTCAGGCCAATCGGGGTTGATATTTAACTTTTAATAAAACTTCCCAAATTAAGACTAGAAATACGGTTAATAGTAGTAATTATATATGGAAACTATATAATACTACTTCCGAATCTTAAAAATAATGTTTTTCCTTGTTTAGGCCCTATTCAGCTCTTATAAAGCCTAGTTCAGTCTAATAGGGACTGAAAGTTTGACTTTTGATCAAACTTCTCAATCAAGGCTCGAAACAAGGTTAATTAGATTATACATAAAAACTATGTAATACCACTTGTGGCTCTTAAAAATCACATTTCTTCTTATTTGGGTCCTATTTAACTCTTATAAGCCTAATTCAGGCCAATCGGGCTGAAAGTTTAACTTTTAGTCAAACTTCTCAATTAAGGGCCCGTTTGTTTCGCGTAAAAGTCCGTAATTCGTAAATGACTTACAATCCAGTTACAACTACGGCGTTTGTTTGGACCGTAATTTGCAAAAGACTTACGTAACTCAACTAACACTCACTTGCAACTCAGTTACCACTTACTTACAGCCCAGTTACAGTTAATTTTGTGGTCATACAAATTTGTATTATTTTTTTATATTAATATTAAAATTTTTTAATATTTATTTGCAATATTAAAACTTTTTAAATCACAAAATAGTTAATTTTGTGGTCAACTTTTTCACTTACGACTTATACATTACGACAACCAGACACCGTAAAGTACAATACACTTTCCCACTTTACAATTTTATATTACCAACCAAACACCGTAAAATTTACATACATGTAACTCATTTACAATTGTAAAAGACTTTACCAATTACGACTACGAATTACGGCCAGTTATGATAACCAAACAGACCCTAAGACTAGAAATAAGGTTAATTAGTAGTATTTGTACAAAAAAAACTATGTAATATCACTACCAGCTCTTGAGAGCCAGTTTTCTCCCCGTTTGGGTCCATTCGGCTCTTATATGGTTATTTAGTAGTAATTTACTTAAAAACTATGTAATACTACTCACAGCTCTTGAAAACTATGTTTTCTCCCCGCTTATCCTTGTTCGGTTCTTATGAGGCCTAGTTCAGGCCAATGGGGTTAAAACTTTGGTTTTTTATCAAACTTCCTAATTAAAACTAGAAACAAGGTAATTAATAGTAATTGTATATATAAATTATGTAATACCACTCACGGATTTTGAAAATCAAGTTTTTCCCTATTTAGGGGCCCTTCGGCTCTTATAATGCCTAGTTAAGGCCAATCAGGGTTGAAATTTTGACTTTTCGTTAAACCTCTTAATTAAGACTAGAAACAAGGTTAATTAGTAGTAATTGTATATAAAAACTATGTAACACTACTCACGGCTGCTGAAAATCATGTTTTCTCCTCATTTGGGCCCTATTCGCCTCTTATAAGGCCTAGTTCATACCAATTCGGGATGAAAGTTTGATTTTTGGTCAAACTACCCAATAAGGACTAGAAATAAGGTTAATTCGTGGTAATTCTATATAGAAACTATGTAATACTACTCTCTTCTCTTGAAAATTATGTTTTCCCCTGTTTGTTCCCTATTCAGCTCTTATAAGACTTACTTTAGGCCAATCAGGGCTGAAAATCTAACTTTTGGTCAAAATTCCAAAAAAGATTAAAAACACTGAAGTTTTACTTTTGGTCAAACTTCTCAATTAAGATAAGAAATAAGGTTAATTTATAGTAATTGTACTGATAAACTATGTAATATTTATTCCTTGCTCTTGAAAACCTTGTTTTCTCCCTGTTTGGGCTCTACTTTTAGTTAAACTTCCCAATTAAACTAGAAATAAAAATAATTAGTAGTAATTGAATATAAAAACTATGTAATACTACTCCAGCCTCTTGAATATCTTATTTTCTCCCCGTGTGGGCCCTATTTAATGCTTATAAGGCCTAGTTTAGGGAATCGGAGCTGAAAATTTGACTTATTAAGACTCGAAATAATTAATTAGAAGTAATTGTATATAGAAACTATGTAATACTGCTCCCAACTCTTGAAAACTATGTTTTCTCCCTGTTTGGGCCCTATTCGACTCTTATAAGGCGTGTTCAGTCTAATCATGGCTGAAAGTTTGACATTTGGTCAAACTTTCCAATTAAGACTAAAAACAAGGTTAATTTGTAGTAATTGTACATAGAAACTATGTAATATCATCACTCATGGCTCTTGAAAACTACATTTCCCCTATTTGAGCCGTATTTGGCTCTTATAAGTGTCTTAGTTCAGGCCAATTTGGGCTGAAAATTTGACTTTTGATCAAACTTTTTAATTAAGATAAGAAACAAAGTTTATTAGTAGTTGTACATAGAAACTATGTAATACTACTCTCGGCTCTTGAAAATTATGTTTTCTTCCCGTATAGGCCTTATATTCGGCTCTAAGAAAGCCTAATTCATGCCAACCAGAGCTGAAACTTTAACTTTTAGTCAAACTTCTCAATTAAGACTAGAAATAAGGTTAATTAATGGTATTTGTATATAAAAACTATGTAACACCAGTCCCGCCTCTTGAGAACCAATTTTCTACCCGCTTTGGGCCTTATTCCGCTCTTTGATGGCCAAGTTCAGGCCAATCGGGGATGAAAGTTTGACTTTTGATAAAATTTCCCAAGAAATAAGGTTAATTAGTAGTAATTTACTTAAAAACTATGTAATATTACTCTTGAAAATTATGTTTTCTCCCCGTTAAGGCCCCATTCGGTTATTATGAGACCTAATTTAGGCCAATGGGGTTGAAAGTATGGCTTTTGGTCAAATTTTCCAATTAAGACTTGACACAAGGTTAATTAATCGTACTTGTATATAGAAACTATGAAATGCCACTCATGGCTCTGAATACTAATTTTTAACCCTCTTAGGCCCTCTTCGGCTCTTATAAGGCCGAGTTAAGGCCAATCGGGGCTGGAAATTTTGACTTTTGGTTAAACTTCTAAATTAAGACTAGAAAAAAGGTAAATTAGTAGTAATTTTATATAGAAACTATGTAAACTACTCACGGCAGTAGAAAAACATGTTTTCTCCGCATTTGGGCCCGATTCGCCTCTTATAAGGCCTAGTTTAGGCCAATCTGAGCTGAAAGTTTAACTTTTGGTCAAACTCCCAAATAAGAACTAGAAATAAAGTCAATTCGTAATAATTCTACTTAGAAACTATGCAATATTACTTCCGTCTCTTGAAAACATTTATGAAATACCACTCTCTGCTCTTGAGGATAAAGTTGTCTCCCTGTTTTGGCCCTATTTATGCTCTTATATGGTCTACTTTAGGCCATTCGGGGATGAAAGTTTGACTTTTGGTCAAACTTCCCAGTTAAGACTAGAAATAAATTTAATTGATAGTATTTGTACATAAACTATGTAATACAACTCCTGACTCTTGGGAAACATACTTTCTCCCTGTTGTGGACCTATTCGACTCTTATAAGGCCTGGCTCAGGCTAATGGACTGAAAGTCACTTTTAGTCAAACTTCCCAATAAAGACCATAGAAATGAGGCTAAGTAGTAGTAATTGTCTATAGTAACTATTTAATACTACTCTTAACTCTTGAGAACCAAGGTTTTCCCATGTTTGTTCTCTATTCGGCTCTTATAAGCCTGGTTTAGGCCAAGCGGGCCTGAAAGTTTTACTTTTAATCAAACTTCTCAATTAAAACTAAAGTAAGTTTAATTTATATATTTGCACATGGAAACTATGTAATTCCAGTCCTGCCTCTTGAAATCATGTTTTCTCCTTGTTTAGGCCCTATTCTTCTCTTATAAGGCCTAATTCTCGTTAATCGGGGCTGAAAATTTGACTTGATTTTTGTTCAAACTTTCTAATTAAGATTAGAAAAATGTTAACTGGTCATAAATTGTATATAAAAAAGATGTAATACCACTCACGACTCTTGAAAACTAAGTTTTCTTCCTGTTTTGGCCCTATTCGGCTCTTATAAGGCCTACTTCAGACCAACCGGGTGAAAGATTACTTTTGGTCAAAGTTCCCAATTAAGATTAGAAATATTGTTAATTGGTAGAATTTGTACATAGAAACTATGTAATACCATTTTCGGCTATTGAGAACCATATTTTCTATCCGTTTGGGCCCTACACGGCTCTTATATGGTTGATTTCAGACCAATCGGGGACGAATGATTAACTTTAGGTCAAACTTCATAATTAAGACTAGAAACAAGGTTAATTGAAAGTAATTAAACATAAAATCTGTGTAATACAACTCGTGGCTCTTAAAAATCATATTTCCCCTGTTTGAGTCCTATTTAACTCTTATAAAGCCTAATTCAGGCCAATCGGGCTGAAAGTTTAACTTTTAGTCAAACTTCTCAATTAAGACTAGAAATAAGGTTAATTAGTAGTATTTGTGCATAAAAACTATGTAATATCACTACAAGCTCTTGAGACCAGTTTTCCCCCTGTTTGCCCCATTCAGCTCTTATATATATGGCCTAATTCAAACTAATCGGGGATGGGAGTTTGACTTTTGATCAAATTTCTCAATTAAAATGAGAAACATGGTTAATTAGTAATAATTTACTTTAAAACTATGTAATATTACTCATGGATCTTGAAAACTATGTATTCTCCCTATTTATCCCTGTTCGGTTCTTATGAGGCCTAGTTCAGGCCAACGGGGTTAAAACTTTGGTTTTTGATCAAACTTCCTAATTAAGACTAAAAACAAGGTTAATTAATAGTAACTGTATATAGAATAGAAATTATATAATACCACTCATGGATTTTGAAAATCAAGTTTTTTTCCTATTTAGGGGCCCTTCGGCTCTTATAAGGCCTAGTTAAGGCTAATCAGGGTTGAAATTTTGACTTTTCGTTAAACCACTTAATTAAGACTAGAAATAATGTTAATTAATAGTAATTGTACTTAAAACTCTGTAACACTACTCACGGCTGCTGAAAATCATGTTTTCTCCCCGTTTGGGCCTTATTCGCCTCTTATAAGGCCTAGTTCATACCTGTTCGGGCTGAAAGTTTGATTTTTGGTTAAACTTCCCAATAAGGACTAAAAATAAGGTTAATTCGTAGTAATTCTACATAGAAACTATGTAATACTACTCCCTTCTCTTGAAAATTATGTTTTCCCCCTGTTTGTTTCCTATTTAGCTCTTACAAGACTTACTTTAGGTCAATCGGGCTGAAGTTTGACTTTTGGTCAAAATTCCAAATAAGATTAAAAATATTGAAGTTTTACTTTTGGTCAAACTTCTCAATTAAGATAAGAAATAAGGTTAATTTGTAGTAGTTGTACCGAGAAACTATGTAATATTATTCCTTGCTCTTGAAAACCTTGTTTTTTCTCTGTTTGGGCTCTACTTTTCGTCAAACTTCCCAATTAAACTAGAATAAAAATAATTAGTAGTAATTGAATATAGAAACCATGTAATACTACTCCAGCCTCTTGAAAATCATGGTTTCTCCCCGTTTAGGCCCTATTCGATGCTTATAAGCCTAGTTTAGGCAATCGGAGCTGAAAGTTTGACTTATTATTAAGACTAGAATAATTAATTAGAAGTAATTGTATATAGAAACTATTTAATACTACTCCCAGATCTTGAAAATCACATTTTCCCCTGTTTGGGCCCTACTCGACTCTTATAAGGCGTGTTCAGTCTAATCATGGCTGAAAGTTTGACTTTTGGTCAAATTTCCCAATTAAGACTAAAAACAATGTTAATTAATAGTAATTATGTATAGAAACTATGTAATATCACTCATGGCTCTTGGAAACCACATTTCCCCCTGTTTGGGCCGTATTTGGCTCTTATAAGTCTTAGTTCAGGCTAATTTGGGCTGAAAATTTTACTTTTGATCAAACTTTTCAATTAAGACAAGAAATAAAGTTTATTAGTAGTTGTACATAGAAACTATTTAATACTACTCTCGGCTCTTGAAAACTATATTTTCTTCCTGTACAGGCCTTATTCGGCTCTCATAAGGCCTAGTTCATGCTAATCATAGCTGAAAGTTTAACTTTTAGTAAAATTTTTTAATTAAGACTAGAAATAAGATTAATTAGTGGTATTTGTATATAAAAACTATGTAATCCCACTCCCGCCTCTTGAGAACCAATTTTCTCCCTGTTTTGGCCTTATTCCGCTCTTAGATGGCTTAGTTAAGGCCAATTGGGGATGGGAGTTTGACTTTTGATAAAATTTTCAAAGAAATAGGGTTAATTAGTAGTAATTTACTTAAAAACTATGTCATACTACTCTTGAAAACTATTTTTTCTCCCCGTTTAGACCCCCGTTTGGTTATTATGATGCCTAGTCAGGCCAATGGGGTTGAAAGTTTGGCTTTTGGTCAAATATCCCAATTAAGACTTGACACAAGGTTAATTAATAGTACTTGTATATAGAAACTATGAAATGCCACTCACGCCTCTTGAAAATTTTTTTAACCCTTTTAGGCCCTCTTCAGCTCTTATAATGCTGAGTTAAGGCCAATCGGGACTGAAATTTTGACTTTTGGTTAAACTTCCTAATTAAGACTAGAAAAAAGGTAAATTAGTAGTAATTTTATGTAAAAACTATGTAAACTACTCACGATAGTTGAAAACATGTTATCCCCATTTGGGCCCGATTCGCCTCTTATAAGGCCTAGTCAGGCCAATCTGGGCTGAAAGTTTGACTTTTAGTCAAACTCTCAAATAAGAACTAGAAATAAAGTCAATTCATAGTAATTCTACATAGAAACTATGCAATAATACTCTCGTCTCTTGAAAATCACATTTCCCCTATTTTTCCTTGTTCAGCTCTTACAGGCATAGTTTATGCTAATCTGGGCTGAAAGTTTGACTTTTGGTCAAACTTTTCAATCAAAGACAGAAAAAAGATTAATTTGTATTTGTACATAGAAATAATGTAATACCACTCTCGGCTCTTAAGAATAAAGTTTTCTCCCTATTTTGGCCCTATTTAACTTTTCGGTTAAGACTAGAAATAAATTTAATTGATAGTTTTATACATAAACTATGTAATATAACTCCTGGCTCTTGAGAAACATACTTTCTCTCTGTTGTGGACCTATTCGGCTCTTATAAGGCCTATCTCAGGCTAATCGGGACTAAAAGTCACTTTTAGTCAAACTTTCCAATAAAGACCATAGAAATGAGGTTAAGTGGTAGTAATTGTCTATAGTAACTATGTAGTAATTGTCTATAGTAACTATGTAATACTACTCTTAACTCTTGAGAACCAAGTTTTCTCCATGTTTGTTCCCTATTCGGCTCTATAAGCCTGGTTTAGGCCAAGCGGGGCTGAAAGTTTTACTTTTAATCAAACTTCTCAACTAAGACTAAAAGTAAGTTTAATTTATATATTTGCACATGGAAACTATGTAATTCCATTTCTGGATCTTGAAATCATGTTTTCTCCTTATTCAGGCCCTATTCTGCTCTTTAAGGCCTAATTCTCGCTAATCGGGGCTGAAAGTTTGACTAGATTTTTTATCAAACTTTTCAATTAAGATTAGAAAAAGGTTAACTAGTCGTAAGTTGTATATAAAAACGATGTAATACCACTCACAACTCTTGAAAATCAAGTTTTCTACCCGTTTTGGCCCTATGCTGCTCTAATAAGGCCTAGTTCAGACCAACCAGGCTGAAAATTTGACTTTTGGTTAAAGTTCCCAATTAAGATTAGAAATATTGTTAATTGATAGTATTTGTACATTTAAACTATGTAATATCATTTTCGGCTATTGAGAACCATATTTTGTATCTGTTTGGGCCCTAACCAGATCTTGATAACCACGTTTTCTCTCTGCTTGGGTCTTATTGGGCTCTTGTATGGTCTAATTCAGGCCAATTAGGGATGAAAACTTGACTTTTTGATTAAACTTTATAATTAATACTAGAAACAAAGTTAATTGAAAGTAATTATACATATAAACTATGTAATACTACTCGTGACTCCTGTGAACTAATTTTTCCCAATATTTGTTCTCTATTCGGCTCCTTTAAGGCCAATAATCAGGGCTGAAATTTGGCTTTTGGTTAAACTTCCCAATTAAGATTAGAAATAAATTTAATTGATAGTATTGGTGCTTAGAAACAATGTAATACTACTGCTTACTCTTGAGAACCATATTTTCCGCATATTTGTTTCCTATTTGCTCTTATAAGGCCTAGTTAGGCCAAATTGGGCTGAAAGTTTGACTTTTGGTCAAACTTTCCAATTAAGACTAGAAATAAGTTTAATTAATAGTATTTGTATATAGAAACTATGTAATACTACTATCGACTCTTAAAAACGATATTTTCTCCCCGTTTGAGCCCTACTTGGCTCTTATAAGGCCTAGTTTAGGCCAATCAGGACTGAAAGTTTGGTTTTAGTCGAACTTCTCAATTAAGATTAGAAACAAGTTTAATTAATAGTATTTGTATATAAAACTATGTAATACTACTCAGGCCCTTGAAGACCACGTTTCACATCATTTGGACCCTAATCGGCTTTTATGAGACCTAGTTCTGACCAATAGAGGCTGAAAGTTTGAATTTTAGTCAAACTTCATAATTTAGAGTACAAATAAGGCTAATTAATAGTAATTGCACATAGAAACTATGTAATACTACTACCGACTATTCAAAATCTCATTTTCTCCCCGTTTGGGCTCTATTCCGCTCTTATAAGGTCTAGTTCAGGCTAATCGAGGCTGAAAGCTTGACTTTTATCCAAACATTCCAATTAAGATTAGAAATAAGGTTAATAAGTTATAACTGTATATAGAAACTATGTAATGCTACTCACGGCTCTTGAACCCTATGTTTTCCCCTCATTTCTCTATTCGGCTCTTTACGGCCTAGTACATGCCAATCGGGGCTGAAAGTTTGACTTTTAGTCAAAATTTCTAATTAAGACTAGAAATAAAGTTAAGTAGTAGAAATTAGAAAGCCATTCGGGATGAAAGTTTGACTTTTGGTTAAACTTTTCAGTTAAGACTAGAAATAAATTTAATTAATAGTATTTGTACATAAACTATGTAATATAACACCTGGCTGTTGAGAACATACTTTCTCCCTGTTGTTGTGGACCTATTCAACTCTTATAAGGCCTACCTCAGGCTAATCAGGACTGAAAGTCCCTTTTAGTCAAACTTCCCAATAAAGATCATAGAAATGAGGTTAAACGGTAGTAATTATCCATAGTAACTATGTAATACTACTCTTAACTCTTGAGAACCAAGTTTTCCCCATATTTGTTCCCTATTCGGCTCTTATAAGCCTGGTTTAGGCCAAGCGAGGCTGAAAGTTTTACTTTTAATCAAACTTCTCAATTAAGACAAAAAGTAAGTTTAATATATACATCTGCACATAGAAACTATGTAATTCCACTCTTGGCTCTTGAAATCATGTTTTCTCCTCGTTTAGGCCCTATTCTACTCATATATGGCCTAATTCTCGCTAATCGGAGCTAAAAGTTTGACTTGATTTTTGGTCAAACTTTTCAATTAAGATTAGAATAAGGTTAACTAGTAGTAATTGTATATAGAAATGATGTAATACCACTCACAACTCTTAAAAATTCAATCAGGGATGAAAACTTGACTTTTTGATTAAACTTTATAATTAATACTAGAAATAAAGTTAATTGAAAGTAATTGTATATATAAACTATGTAATACTGCTCGTGACTCCTATGAACCAATTTTTCCCAATATTTGTTCCCTATTCGACTCCTTTAAGGTCAAGTTTAAGCCAATCAGGGCTGAAATTTAGCTTTTGGTTAAACTTCCCAATTAAGACTAGAAATAAATTTAATTGATAGCATTTGTGCTTAGAAACAATGTAATACTACTGCTGACTCTTGAGAACCATATTTTCCTCATATTTGTTTCCTATTCGGCTCTTATAAGGCCTAGTCAGGCCAAATCAGGCTGAAAGTTTGACTTTTTGTCAAACTTTTCACTTAAGACTAGAAATAAGTTTAATTAATAGTATTTGTATATAGAAACTATGTAATACTACTCTCGACACTTGAAAATGATATTTTCTCCATGTTTGAGCCCTACTTGGCTCTTATAAGGCCTAGTTTAGGCCAATCAGGGCTGAAAGTTTGGTTTTTAGCTAAATTTCTCAATTAAAATTAGAACAAGTTTAATTAGTAGTATTTATATATAAAACTATGTAATACTACTCAGGCCCTTCCCTTGAAGGCCAACACATCATTTGGTCCCTACTCGGCTTTTGTGAAACCTAGTTCTGACCAATAGAGGCTGAAAGTTTGAATTTTAGTCAAACTTCATAATTTAGAGTACAAATAAGGCTAATTAATAGTAATTGCACATAGAAACTATGTAATACAACTACCGACTATTCAAAATCTTATTTTCTCCCCGTTTGCGCTCTATTCCGCTCTTATAAGGTCTAGTTCAGGCTAATCGAGGTTGAAAAGCTTGACTTTTGTCCAAACCTTCCAATTAAGATTAGAAACAAGGTTAATAAGTAGTAACTATATATAGACTATGTAATACTACTCATGGCTCTTGAACCCATGTTTTCACCTCATTTCTCTATTCGGCTCTTATGCGGCATAGTACATGCCAATTGGGGCTGAAAGTTTGACTTATGGTTTAAATTTCTAATTAAGACTAGAAATAAAGTTAAGCAGGAGAAATTAGAAATAGAAACTATGTAATACTATTCCCGGCTTGTGAAAACCATCCCCAATCGGCTTTTATAAGATCTAATTCAGACCAATTTGGGGCAGAAAGTTTACCTTCCGGTTCTTGAAACCAATTTTTCCCTAGTTTAGGCCCTATTCGGCTCTTATAAGGCCTAGTTCAGTCTAATAGGGACTGAAAGTTTGACTTTTTGATCAAACTTCTTAATTAAGACTAGAAATAAGGTTAATTAGTAGTAATTATACAAAGAAACTATGTAATACCACTTGTGACTCTTAAAAATCACATTTCCCCTTGTTTGGGTCCTATTTAACTCTTATAAGGCCTCATCAGGTCAATCGGGCTAAAAGTTTAACTTTTAGTCAAACTTCTCAATTAAGACTAGAAATAAGGTTATTAGTAGTATTTGTGCAAAAAAACAATTGAATATAACTACCAGCTCTTGAGAGCTCCCTGTTTGGGCCCACTCGGCTCTTATATGGTTAATTAGTAGTAATTTACTTAAAAACTATGTAATACTACTCATGGCTCTTGAAAACTATATTTTCTCCCCATTTATCCTAATTCGGTTCTTATGAGGCCTAGTTCAGGCCAACGGGGATAAAATTTTGGTTTTTTTTATCAAACTTCCTAATTAAGACTAGAAACAAGGTTAATTAATAGTAATTGTATGTAATACCACTCACAGATTTCGAAAATTAAGTTTTTTCCCTATTTAGTGGCCCTTCGGCTCTTATATGGCCTAGTTAGGCCAATCAGTGTTGGAATTTTGACTTTACGTTAAACCTCTTAATTAAGACTAGAACAAGGTTATTTAGTAGTAATTGCACGTAAAAATTATGTAACACTACTCACGACTGCTGAAAACCATGTTTTCTTCCCGTTTGGGCTCTATTCGCCTCTTATAAGGCCTAGTTCATACCAATTCGTGCTGAAAGTTTGATTTTTGGTCAAACTACCAAATAAGGACTGGAAATAAGGTTATTCGTAGTAATTCTACATAGAAATAACGTAATACTACTCCCTTCTCTTGAAAATTATGTTTTCCCCCTATTTGTTCCCTATTAAGCTCTTATGAGACTTACTTTAGGCCAATCAGGCTGAAAGTCTAACTTTTGGTCAAAATTTCAATAAGATTAAAATACTGAAGTTTTACTTTTAGTCAAACTTCTCAATTAAGATAAGAAATAAGGCTAATTTGTAGTAATTGTACTGAGAAACTATGTAATATTATTCCTGGCTCTTGAAAACCTTGTTTTCTCCCTGTTTGGGCTCTACTTTTAGTTAAACTTCCCAGTTAAACTAGAAATAAAAATAATTAGTAGTAATTGAATATAGAAACTATGTAATACTACTCCAGCCTCTTGAATATCATGTTTTCTCCCCGTTTGGGTCCTATTCGACGCTTATAAGGCCTAGTTTAGGTAATCGAAGCTGAAAGTTTGACTTATTAAGACTAGAAAGAATTAATTAGAAGTAATTATAAAAAGAAACTATGTAATACTACTCCCAACTCTTGAAATCACGTTTTCTCCCTATTTGGGCCCTATTCGACTCTTATAAGGTGTGTTCAGTCTAATCGTGGCTGAAAGTTTGACTTTTGGTCAAACCTCTTAATTAAGACTAAAAACAAGGTTAATTTGTACTAATTATACATAAATACTATGTAATATCATCACTCATGGCTTATGAAAACTACATTTCCTCCTATTTAAGCCGTATTTGGCTCTTATAATTCTTAGTTCAGGCCAATTTGGGCTGAAAATTTGACTTTTGATCAAACTTTTCAATTAAGATAAGAAACAAAGTTTATTAGCAGTTGTACATAGAAACTATGTAATACTACTCTCGGCTCATGAAAACTATGTTTTCTTCCCGTATAGGCCTTATATTCGGCTCTAATAAAGCCTAATTCATGCCAACCAGAGCTGAAAGTTTAACTTTTAGTGAAACTTCTCAATTAAGACTATAAATAAGGTTAATTAGTAGTATTTATATATAAAAACTATGTAACACCAGTCCCGCCTCTTGAGAACCAATTTTCTCCCCGCTTTGGGCCTTATTCCGCTCTTAGATGGCCAAGTTCAGGATAATCGGGGATGGAGTTCAACTTTTGATAAAATTTTCCAAGAAATAAGGTTAATTAGTAGTAACTTACTTAAAAACTATATATTACTACTCTTGAAAACTATGTTTTCTCCCTGTTAAGGCCCCATTCGGTTATTATGAGGCCTAGTTCAGGCAAATGGGGTTGAAAGTAGGGCTTTTGGTCAAATTTTCAAATTAAGACTTGACACAAGGTTAATTAATAGTACTTGTATATAGAAACTATGAATGCCACTGACGGCTCTTGAAAACTAATTTTTAACCCTTTTAGGCCCTCTTCAGCTCTTATAAGGCCGAGTTAAGGCCAATCAGGGCTTAAATTTTGACTTTTGGTTAAACTTCCTAATTAAGACTAGAAAAAGGTAAATTAGTAGTAATTTTATGTAAAAACTATGTAAACTACTCACGGCGGTAGAAAAACATGTTTTCTCCCTATTTGGGCCCGGTTCGCCTCTTATAAGGCCTAGTTTAGGCCAATCTGAGCTGAAAGTTTGACTTTTAGTCAAACTCCCAAATAAGAACTAGAAATAAAGTCAATTCGTAATAATTCTACTTAGAAACTATACAATATTACTCTCGTCTCTTGAAAACCACTATGAAATACCACTCTCGGCTTTGAGAATAAAGTTTTCTTCCTGTTTTGGCCCTATTTATGCTCTTATAAGGCCTACTTTAGGCCATTCGGGGATGAAAGTTTGACTTTTGGGCAAACTTCCCTGTTAAGACTAGAAATAAATTTAATTGATAGTATTTGTACATCGATTATGTAATACAACTCCTAACTCTTGGGAAACATACTTTCTCCCTATTGTGGACCTATTCGGCTCTTATAAGATCTAGCTCAGGCTAATCGGGACTGAAAGTCACTTTTAGTCAAACTTCCCAATAAAGACCATAGAAATGAGGTTAAGTGGTAGTAATTGTCCATAGTAACTATGTAATACTACTCTTAACTCTTGAGAACTAAGGTTTCCCCATGTTTGTTCCCTATTCGGCTCTTATAAGCCTGGTTTAGGCTAAGCGGGGCTGAAAGTTTTACTTTTAATCAAACTTCTCAATTAAGACTAAAAGTAAGTTTAATTTATATATTTGCACATGGAAACTATATAATTCCACTCCTGACTCTTGAAATCATGTTTTCTCCTCGTTTAGGTCCTATTTTGCTCTTATAAGGCCTAATTCTCGCTAATCGGGGCTGAAAGTTTGACTTGATTTTAGTCAAACTTTCCAATTAAGATTAGAAAAAGGTTAACTAGTCATAAATTGTACATAGAAACAATGTAAGGTAACTCACGACTCTTAAAACTAAGTTTTCTCCCCGTTTTGGCCCTATTCGGCTCTTATAAGGCCTAGTTCAGACCAACCGGGGCCGAAAATTTGAATTTTGGTCAAAGTTCCAATTAAGGTTAGAAATATTATTAATTAGTAGTATTTGTACATAGAACTATGTAATACCATTTTCGGCTATTGAGAACCATATTTTCTATCCGTTTGGGCCCTACACGGCTCTTATATGGCCGATTTCAGACCAATCGGGGACGAATGATTGACTTTTGGTCAAACTTCATGATTAAGAGTAGAAACAAGGTTAATTGAAAGTAATTATACATAAATCTGTGTAATACTACTTTTGGATCTTAAGATCTATGTTTTTCTCCCTATTTGGGTCCTAATGGGCTCGTATAAGGCTTCATTCAAGCCAATCAGGGCCGAAAGTTTGGCTTTTGGTCAAATTTCATAATTAAAACTAGATACAAGTTTAATTAATAGTAACTGTACATAAAAACTATGTGTTACTACTCTTGGTTCTTGAAAACCACACTTCCCCCATGTCTTTTACCTATTCGGCTTTTATCAGGCCTAGTTCAGGCCAATCAAGGCCGAAAATTTGACTTTTGGTTAAACTTCTCAATTGAAACTAGAAAAAAGCTTAATTGGTAGTAATTATATATAGAAACAATCTAATACTACTCTCGGCTCTTGAGAATCACATTTTCTCCCCATCTGGGCTATACTCAGCTCTAATAAGGCTGAAGGCCAATCAGACTGAAATTTGACTTTTGGTCAAACTTCCCAATAAATACTAGAAACAAAGTTAGTTGGAAGTATTGAATATAAAAGCTATGTAATACTACTCCTAGCTCTTGAGAACCACGTTTTCCCATATTTGTTCTTAATTTGGCTCTATAAGGCCTAGTTTAGGCTAATCGGGCTGAAAGTTTAGCTTTTTGGTAAAAATTTCAACTTAAGAATATAAATTAGTTTAATTGATAGTTATTTTTATATAGAAACTATGTAATACCATTCTCAGCTTTGAAAAGCACGTTTTCTCCCAATTTAGGCTCTATTCGGCTCTTATAAGGCCTAGTTCTGGCCAATCGGGGCTGAAAGTTTAACTTTGATCAAACTTTCCAATTAAGACTAGAAGTAAGGTTAATTGTAGCATTTGTACATAAAAACTATCTAATACAACTCATGGCAATTGACAACCATATTTTCTCCCTGTTAGGGCCTAATTCGTCTCTTATATGACTTAGCTCAGACCAATCAAGGATAAATGTTTGAATTTTGATAAAACTTCTCAATTAACACTAGAAACAAGGTTAATTAGAAGTAACTGTACACAGAAACTATATAATACTACTCCCGGCTCTTGAAAACCACGTTTTATTCTTATTCGGGCCCTACACGGCTCTTGTAAGGCCTAACTCAGTCAATCAGGGTTGAACCTTGACTTTTAGTCAAAGTTCTCATTTAAGACTAAAAATAAGCTTAATTAGTAATAATTGTACATAGAAACTATGTAATGCCACTCTTAGCTCTTGGAAATCACGTTTTCCCCATGTTTATTCTTTATTCGGGTCTTATAAGGCCTAAATCAGCCCAATTGGGGCTGAAGGTTTGTCTTTTGGTCAAACTTTCTAATTAAGATTAGAAATAAGATTAGTTCGTAGTATTTGTTCATAGAAATTATGTAATACCACTCCCGGGTCTTAAGAATCACGTTTTCTCCCCGTTTGGGTCCTATTTGGCTCTTATATGGCCTAGCTCAAACCAATCAGGGCTGAAAGTTTGATTTTGGTGAAACTTCCTATTATTATTAGAAATTAGGTTAATTGATAGAATTTATATATTGAAACTATGTAATACCACTCCTGTCTCTTAAAAACGAGATTTTCTTCCTGTTTGGACCTTATTCAGCTCTTATATGCCCTTAAGATCATTGTTTTCTTCCTAGTTCAGGCCAACGTGGATGAAAGTTTGACTTTTAGTTAAATATACCAATTATGACTAGAAATAAGGTTAAGTGGTAGTAATTGTACATAAATATTATGTAATACTACTCTCGAATCTTGAGAACCATGTTTTCCCCATGTTTAGGCCTTACTCGGCCCTTATAAGGAAGTTTAGGCCCATCAAGGTTTAAAGTTTGGCGTTTGGTCAAACTTCTCAATTAAGACAAGAAATAAGTTTAATTGATAGTATTTGTATATAGAAACTATATAATACCACTCTCGGCTCTAGAAATCATGTTTCCTCCCCGTTTAGGCCCTATTTGGCTTTAAGGCCTATTTAGACTATTCGGGGCTGAAAACTTGACTTTTTATTAAACTTTCCAATTAATATTAGAAACAAAGTTAATTGAAAGTAATTGTACATATAAACTATATAATACTACTCGTGACTCCTGAAAAGAGATTTTCCCCAATGTTTGTTCCCTATTCGGCTCCTACAATGCCAAATTAGGCCAATAAGGGCTGAAATTTAGCTTTTGGATAAACTCCAATTAAGACTAGAAATAAATTTAATTAATAGTATTTGTGCTTAGAAACAATGTAATACTACTGCTCACTCTTGAGAACCATATTTTCCCCATATTTGTTTCCTATTCGGCTCTTATAAGGCCTAACTAGACCAAATCGGGCTGAAAGTTTGACTTTTGGTCAAACTTTCCAATTAAGACTAGAAATAAGTTTAATTAATAGTATTTGTATATATAAACTATGTAATACTATTCTCAGCTCTAGAAAACGATATTTTCTTCCCGTATGAGCCTACTTGGCTCTTATAAGGCCTAGCTTAGGCTAATCAGGGCTGAAAGTTTGATTTTTAGTCAAACTTCTCAATTAAGATTAAAAATAAGTTTAATTAGTAGTATTTTTATATAAAAACTATGTAATACTACTCAGGCCCCTGAAGACCCCGTTTTCACATCATTTGGACCCTACTCGGCTTTTATAAGACCTAGTTCTGACCGATAGAGGCTGAAAGTTTGAATTTTAGTCAAACTTCATAATTTAGAGTACAAATAAGGCTAATTAATAGTAATTGCACATAGAAACTATGTAATACTACTACCGACTATTCAAAATCTCATTTTCTCCCCGTTTGGGCTCTATTCCGCTCTTATAAGGTCTACTTCAGGCTAATCGAGGCTGAACGCTTGACTTTTGTCCAACTTTCCAATTAAGATTAGAAACAAGGTTAATAAGTAGTAATTGTATATAGAAATTATGTAATACTACTCACGGCTCTTGAGCCCCATATTTTCCCCTTGTTTCTCTATTCGGCTCTTATACGGTAGGGTACATGCCAATCGGGGCTGAAAGTTTGACTTTTTGTCAAACTTTCTAATTAAGGCTAGAAATAAAGTTAATTATAGAGATTTAGAAATAGAAACTATGTAATACTATTCCTGGCTTATGAAAACCATATTTTTCCCTGTTTGGGCCCCAATAGGCTCTATAAGATCTAATTCAGACCAATCGGGGTAGAAAGTTTGCCTTTTGGTAAAAATTCCCAATTAAGACCAGAAATAAAGCTAATTATTAGTATTCGTATAAAGAAATAATGTAATACTACTAACATATCTTGAAAACCATGTCTTCCCCCTGTTTGGGCCCTATTCGGCTCTTATAGGGCCTAGTTCAAGTCAATCAAGGCTGAAATTTTGACTTTTGATCAATTTTTCAATTAAGACTAAAGAAGGTTAATTTATTGTATTTGTATATAAAAACTATGTAATACTATTTACGACTCTTAAAAATTATGTTTTTTTAACTTTTAGACCCTATTCAGCTCTTATAAGGCATAGGTTAAGTCTAATCGAGACTGAAAGATTGGTTTTGGTCAAACTTCCCTATTAAAACTTGAAACTAGGTTAATTAGTAGTAATTGTATATTAAAACTATGCAGTAATACTCCCGACTCTTGAAAACCACGTTGTCACCCCATTTAGGCCCTATTTGGCTCTTATAAGGCCTAGTTCAAGTCAATCGAGGCTAAAGGATTTGATTTTTGATCAAACTTCCAATAAAGACTATAAATAAGGTTAATTTTTATTAATTATATATAGAACTATGTTTCCCCAATAAAGACTTGTAATACTCCCAATAGTAACTATGTAATACTACTCTTAACTCTTGAGAACCAATTTTTCCCCATGTTTGTTCCTATTCGATTCTTATAAGCATGGTTTAGGCCAAATGGGGCTGAAAGTTTTACTTTTAATTAAGCTTCTCAATTAGACTAAAAGTAAGTTTAATTTATATATTTGCACATGGAAACTATGCAATTCTACTTCTGGCTCTTGAAATCATGTTTTCTCCTCATTCAGGCCCTATTCTGCTCTTATAAGGCCTAATTCTCGCTAATCGGGGCTGAAAGTTTGACTTGATTTTTGATCAAACTTTCCAGTTAAGATTAGAAAAACATTAACTAGTCGTAAGTTGTATATAAAAACGATGTAATACCATCACGACTCATGAAAAGCAAGTTTTCTCCCCGTTTTGGCCCTATCGGCTCTTATAAGGCCTAGTTCAGACCAATCAAGGCTGAAAGTTTGACTTTTGGTCAAAGTTTCAAATTAAGATTAGAAATATTGTTAATTGGTAGTATTTGCACATATAAACTATGTAATACCATTTTCGGTTATTGAGAACCATATTTTGTATATATTTGGGCCCTAACCGGATCTTGATAACCACGTTTTCTCCCTGTTTGGGTCCTATTGGGCTCTTGTATGGTCTAATTCAGGCCAATCAGGGATGAAAACTTGAGTTTTTTATTAAACTTTATAATTAATACAAGAAACAAAATTAGTTAAAAGTAATTGTACATATAAACTATGTAATACTACTCGTGACTCCTGTGAACCAATTTTTCCCAATATTTGTTCCCTATTAGGCTCCTTTAAGGCCAAGTTTAGGCCAATCAAGGCTGAATTTGGCTTTTGATTAAACTTCCCAATTAAGACTAGAATAAATTTAATTGATAGTATTCGTGCTTAAAAATAATGTAATACTATTGTTGACAATTGAGAACCACATTTTCCTCATATTTGTTTTCCTATTCGGCTCTTATAAGGCCTAGTTAGGATAAATCGGGCTGAAAGTTCGACTTTTGGTCAAACTTTCCAATTAAGATTAGAAATAAGTTTAATTAATAGTATTTGTATATAGAAACTATATAATACTACTCTCGACTCTTGAAACGATATTTTATCCCCGTTTGAGCCCTATTTGGCTCTTATAAGGCCTAGTTTAGGTCAATCAGGGCTGAAAGTTTGGTTTTTAGTCAAACTTCTCAATTAAGATTAGAAACAAGTTTAATTAGTAGTATTTGTATATAAAAACTATGTAGTACTACTCAGGCCCTTGAAGGCCAAGTTTCACATTATTTGGACCCTACTCGCTTTTATGAGACCTAGTTCTGACCAATAGAGGCTGAAAGTTTGAAGTTTAGTCAAACTTCATAATTTAGAGTACAAATAAGGCTAATTAATAGTAATTGCATATAGAAACTATGTAATACAACTACCGACTATTCAAAATCTTATTTTCTCCCCGTTTGCGCTCTATTCCGCTCTTATAAGGTCTAGTTCAGGCTAATCGAGGCTGAAAGCTTGACTTTTGTCCAAACTTTCCATTAAGATTAAAAATAATGTTAATAAGTAGTAACTGCATATAGAACTATGTAATACTACTCACGGCTCTTGAACCCCATGTTTTCCCCTCGTTTCTCTATTCGGCTCTTATACGGCCCAGTACATGCCAATCGGGGCTGAAAGTTTGACTTTTTGTCAAAATTTCTAATTAAGACTGAAATAAAGTTAAGTAGTAAAAATTAGAAATAGAAACTATGTAATACTATTCCCGGCTTGTGAAAACTATGTTTTCCCCTTGTTTGGGCCCCAATCGGCTCTTATAAGATCTAATTCAGGCCAATCGGGGCAGAAAGTTTGCCTTTTGTAAAAATTCCCAATTAAGACCAGAAATAAAGTTAATTATTAGTATTCATATATAGAATAATGTAATACTACTCATAGATCTTGAAAACCATGTCTTCCCCCTATTTGGGCCTTATTCGGCTCTAATAGGGCTTAGTTCAAGTAAATCAAGGCTGAAATTTGAATTTTGATCAAATTTCTAATTAAGACTAAAAAAAGGTTAATTTATTGTATTTGTATATAAAAACTACGTAATCCTACTTATGGCTCTTGAAAATCATGTTTTCTTAACTTTTAGACCCTATTCAGCTCTTATAAGGCATAATTAGTCTAATCGAGACTGAAAGATTGGTTTTTGGTCAAACTTCCCTATTAAGACTTGAAACTAGATTAATTAGTAGTAATTGTATATTGAAACTATGTAGTAATACTCCCGACTCTTGAAATCACGTTGTCACTCCATTTAGGCCGTATTTGGCTCTTATAAGGCCTAGTTCAAGTCAATCGAGGCTAAAGATTTGATTTTTGATCAAACTTCCCAATAAAGACTATAAATAAGGTTAATTTTTATTAATTATATATAGAACTATGTAATACAACTCCCAATTCTTGAAAACCTTATTTTCTCCAATTTGGGTCTTATTTGGCTCTTATTGAGGCCTGCTTCAGGCCAATCGGGGCTGGTATTTAACTTTTGGTTAAACTTCCCAAATTAAGACTAGAAAGAAGCTTAATTAGTAGGATTATATATGAAAACTATGTAATACTACTTCCGAGTCTTGAAAATCACGTTTTTCCTTGTTTAGGCCCTATTCGGCTCTTATAAGGCCTAGTTCAGTCTAATAGGGACTGAAAGTATGTAATACCATTTTCGGCTATTGAGAGCCATATTTTCTATCCGTTTGGGCCCTACTCGACTCTTATATGGCCGATTTCAGACCAATCGGGGATGAATGATTGACTTTTGGTCAAACTTTATAATTAAGACTAGAAACAAGGTTAATTGAAAGTAATTATAAAAAATCTGTGTAATACTATTTTTGGCTCTTAAGAAACACATTTTCTCCCTATTTGGGCCCTAATGGGCTCGTATAAGGCTTAGCTCAAGCCAATCAGGGCTGAAAGTTTGGGTTTTGGTCAAATTTCATAATTAAAACTAGATACAAGTTTAATTAAGAGTAACTGTACACAAAAACTATGTGTTACTTCTCCCACTTCTTGAAAATCACATTTTCCCCCACGTTTTTTCCCTATTCGGCTTTTATCAGGCCTAGTTCAGGCCAATCGGGGCCGAAAGTTTGACTTTTGGTCAAACTTCCCAATTAAGACTAGAAAAAAGCTTAATTGGCAGTAATTATACATAGAAACAATCTAATACTACTCTCGGCTCTTGAGAATCACATTTTCTCCCCATTTGGTCTTTACTTAGCTCTAATAAGGCTGAAGGCCAATCAGACTGAAAATTTTGACTTTTGGTCAAACTTTCATATTAATACTAGAAATAAATTTAGTTGGAAGTAATTGAACATAAAAGCTATGTAATACTACTCCCAGCTCTTGAGAAGCATATTTTTTCCATGTTTATTCTTAATTCGGCTCTTATAAGGCCTAATTTAGGCTATTCAGGGCTGAAAGTTTGAATTGTGACCAAACTTCCCAATTAAGACTAAAACAAGGTAAATTGGTTTTATTTATACATAGAAACTATTTAATAAGACTGATGGCTCTCCAAAACCATATTTTCTCCCCGTTTAGAACCTATTTGGCTCTTATAAGGCCTACTTCAAACTAGTTGGGCTGAAAGTTTGACTTTTAATCAATCTTCTCTATTAAGACTAGAAAGAAGGTTAATTGCTAGTATTTGTACTTTTAAAGTGTGTAATACCACTACCGGATCTTGATAACCATGTTTACTCCCCGTTTTGGTCCTATTGGGCTCTTATATGGCCTAATTCAGGCCAATCAGGGATGAAAACTTGACTTTTTGATTAACTTTCCAATTAAGGCTAGAAATAAGATTAAGTGGTTGTAATTGTACATAAAACTATAATAGTCTCGGTACTTGAGAACCACATTTTTCCCCTTTAAGCCTTACTCGGCTCTTATAAAGCTTAATTCCGGCCAATCAAGGCGAATGCTTGACTTTTTGTTAAACTTTCCAATTAATATTAGAAACAAAATTAATTGAAAGTAATTGTATATATAAACTATGTAATATTGCTTGTGACTCCTGAGAATCAATTTTCCCCAATGTTTGTTCCCTATTCTGCTTCTATAAGGCTAAATTTAGGCCAATAAGGGCTGAAATTTGGCTTTTGGTTAAACTTCCCAATTAAGACTAGAAATAAATTTAATTGATAGTAATTGAGCTTAGAAATAATGTAATACTACTGCTCACTCTTGAGAACCATATTTTTCCCATATTTGTTTCCTACTCGACTCTTATAATGCCTAACTAGGCCAAATCGGGTTGAAAGTTTGACTTTTGGTCAAATTTCCAATTAAGACTAGAAATAAGTTTAATTATAGTATTTGTATATATAAACTATGTAATACTACTCTCGGCTCTAGAAAATGATATTTTCTTCCCGTATGAGCATACTTGGCTCTTATAAGGCCAGTTTAGGCCAATCAGGGCCGAAAGTTTGGTTTTAGTCAAACTTCTCAATTAAAATTAGAAACAAGTTTAATTAGTGGTATTTGTATATAAAAACTATGTAATACTACTCAGGCCCTTGAAGACCCTGTTTTCACATCATTTGGACCCTACTCGGCTTTTATAAGACCTAATTATGACCAATAGAGGCTGAAAGTTTGAATTTTACTCAAACTTCATAATTTAGAGTACAAATAAGGCTAATTAATAGTAATTGCACATAAAAACTATGTAATACTACTACCGACTATTCAAAATCTCATTTTCTCCCCGTTTGGGCTCTATTCGCTCTTATAAGGTCTAGTTTAGGCTAATCGAGGCTGAAAGCTTGACTTTTGTCCAAACTTTCCAATTAAAATTAGAAATAAGGTTAATAAGTAGTAATTGTATATAGAAACTATGTAATACTACTCACGACTCTTGAGCCCCATGTTTTTCCTTTGTTTCTCTATTCGGCTCTTATATGGCCTAGTACATGCCAATCGGGGCTGAAAGTTTGACTTTTGGTCAAACTTTCTAATTAAGACTAGAAATAAAGTTAATTAGTAGAAATTAGACATAGAAACTATGTGATACTATTCCTGGCTCGTGAAAACCATGTTTTCCCCCTGTTTGGGCCCCAATCGGCTCTTATAAATCTAATTTAGACCAATCGGGGCAGAAAGTTTGCCTTTTGGAAAAATTCCCAATAAGATCAGAAATAAAGTTAATTATTAGTATTTGTATATAGAAATAATGTAATACTACTCATACATCTTGAAAACCATGTCTTCCCCCTATTTGGCCCTATTCGGCTCTTATAGGGCCTAATTCAAGTCAATCAAGGGTGAGGTTTTGACTTTTGATCAAATTTTCAATTAAGACTAAAAAAGGTTATTTATTGTATTTGTATATAAAAACTATGTAATACCACTTACGGCTCTTGAAAATCTTGTTTCTTAACTTTTGGACCTATTCAACTCTTATAAGGCATAGATTAAGTCTAATCGAGACTGAAAGATTGGTTTTTGGTCAAACTTCCCTATTATGACTTGAAACTAGGTTAATTAGTAGTAATTGTATATTGAAACTATGCAGTAATACTTACCACGTTGTCATCCCATTTAAGCCCTATTTGGCTCTTATAAGGCCTAGTTCAAGTCAATCGAGGCTAAAGGATTTGGTTTTTGATCAAACTTCCCAATAAAGACTATAAATAAGGTTAATTTTTATTAATTATATATAGAACTATGTAATACAACTCCCAATTCTTGAAAATCATATTTTCCCCAATTTGGGGTCCTATTTGGCTCTTAGGCCTACTTCAGGCCAATCAGGCTGACATTTAACTTTTGGTTATACTTCCCAAATTAAGACTAAAAAACAAGGTTATTAGTAGTAATTATATATAAAAACTATGTGATACTACTTCCGGTTCTTGAAAACCAGTTTTTTCCCTTGTTTAGGCCCTATTCGGCTCTTATAAGGCCTAGGTCAGTCTAATAAGGACTGAAAATTTGACTTTTGATCAAACTTCTAATTAAGACTAGAAATAAGGTTAATTAGTAATAATTATAAATAGAAACTATGTGATACAACTCGTGGCTCTTAAAAATCACATTTCCCCTTGTTTGAGTCCTATTTAACTCTTATACGGCCTAATTCAGGCCAATCGGGCTCAAAGTTTTAACTTTTAGTCAAGCTTCTCAATTAAGACTAGAAATAAGGTTAATTAGTAGTATTTGCGCATAAAAACTATATAATATCGCTACCAGCTCTTGAGACATAGTTTTATCCCCATTTGAGCCTTCAGCTCTATATGGCCTAATTCAGACAATCGGGGATGGGAGTTTGACTTTTGATCAAATTTCTCATTAAAATGAGAAACATGGTTAATTAGTAATAATTTACTTAAAAACTATGTAATACTACTCATGGCTCTTGAAAACTATGTATTCTTCCCGTTTATCCCGTTCGGTTCTATGAGGCCTAGTTCAGGCCAACGTGGTTAAAACTTTAGTTTTTTGATCAAACTTTCTAATTAAGACAAGAAATAAGGTTAATTAATAGTAATTATATATAGAAATTCTATAATACCACTCATGAATTTTGAAAATCAAGTTTTTTCCCTATTGGGACCCTTGGCTCTTATAAGGTCTAGTAAGGCTAATCAGGTTGAAATTTTGACTTTTCGTTAACCTCTTAATTAAGACTAGAAATAAAGTTAATTAGTAGTAATGTACTTAAAAACTATGTAACACTACTCACGGCTGCTGAAAATCATATTTTCTCCCTGTTTGGCCCTATTCGCCTCTTTTAAGCCCTAGTTCATACCAATTTGTGCTAAAAGTTTGATTTTTCATCAAACTTCCCAGTAAGGATTAGAAATGTTTAATACGTAGTAATTCTACATAAAAACTATATAATACTACTCCCTTCTCTTGAAATTATGTTTTTCCCCTGTTTGTTCCTTATTCAGCTCTTATAACACTTACTTTAGGCAATCAGCGCTAAAGTTTAAATACTTTGGTCAAAATTCTAAATAAGATTAAAAACACTAAAGTTTTACTTTGGTCAAACTTCTCAATTAAGATAAGAAATAAAGTTAATTTGTAGTAACTGTATCGAGAAACTATGTAATATTATTCCTTGCTCTGGAAACCTGTTTTCCTCCCGTCCCCTTTTGGCTCTGCTGCTTCGTCAAACTTCCCCATTAAACTAGAAATAAAAATAATTATTAGTAATTGAATATAGAAACCATGTAATACTACTCCAGCCTCTTGAAAATCATGTTTTCTCCCCGTTTGAGCCCTATTCGATGCTTATATTGCCTAGTTTAGGCAATCGGAGCTGAAAGTTTGACTTATTAAGACTAGAATAATTAATTAGAAGTAATTTTATACAGCAACTATTTAATACTATTCCCAGCTCTTGAAAATCACATTTTCCCCCTGTTTGGGCCCTATTCGACTCTTATAAGGTGTGTTCAGTCTAATCATGGCTGAAAGTTTAACTTTTGATCAATCTTCCCAATTAATACTAAAAACAATGTTAATTAGCAGTAATTGTGCATAGAAACTATGTAATATCACTCATGGCTTTTGAAAACCATATTTCCCCCTGTTTAGGCCGTATTTGGCTCTTATTAGTCTTAGTTCAGGCCAATTTGGGCTGAAAATTTGACTTTTGATCAAAATTTTCAATTAAGATAAGAAACAAAGTTTATTAGTAGTTATACATAGAAACTATGTAATACTACTCTCGGCTCTTGAAAACTATGTTTTCTTCCCATATAGGCTTTATTCGACTCTAATAAGGCCTAGTTCATGCCAATTAGAACTGAAAGTTTAACTTTTAACCAAAATTTTCAATTAAGACTAGAAATAAGATTAATTAGTGGTATTTGTACATAAAAACTGTGTAACACCACTCCGCCTCTTGAGAACTGTTTGGGCCTTATTCCGCTCTTAGATGGCCTAGTTCAGGCCAATCGGGGATGGGAGCTTGACTTTTGATAAAATTTTCCTAGAAATAGGGTTAATTAGTAGTAATTTACTTTAAAACTATGTAATACTACTCTTGAAAACTATGTTTTCTCCCCGTTTAGACCCCGTTCGGTTATTATATGAGGCCTAGTTCAGGCCAATGGGTTGAAAGTTTGGCTTTTGGTTAAATTTCCCAATTAAGACTTGACACAAGGTTAATTAATAGTACTTGTATATAGAAACTATGAAATGCCACTCACGCCTCTTGAAAAAAAAATTTAACCCTTTTAGGCCCTCTTCGGCTCTTATAAGGCCGAGTTAAGATTGGGGTTGAAATTTTGATTTTTGGTTAAACTTCCTAATTAAGACTAGAAAAAAGGTAAATTAGTAGTAATTTTATGTAAAAACTATGTAACAACTCACGGCAGTTGAAAAACATGTTTTCTCCTTATTTGGGCCTGATTCGCCTCTTATAAGGCCTAGTTCAGGCCAATCTGGGCTGAAAGTTTGACTTTTGGTCAAATTCTCAAATAAGAACAAGAAATAAAGTCAAATTGTAGTAATTCTACATAGAAACTATGCAATACTACTCCCGTCTCTTGAAAATCACATTTTCCCCTATTTTTTTCCTTATTTAGCTCTTACAAGGCATAGTTTATGCTAATCTGGGCTGAAAGTTTGACTTTTGGTTAAACTTTTCAATCAAAGACAGAAAAAAGATTAATTTGTATTTGTACATAGAAATAATATAATACCACTCTCGGCTCTTGAGAATAAAGTTTTCTCCCTGTTTTGGGCCTAATTAACTTTTCGATTAAGACTAGAAATAAATTTAATTGATAGTTTTATACATAAACTATATAATATAACTCCTGGCTCTTGAGAAACATACTTTCTCTCTGTTGTGCACCGATTCGGCTCTTATAAGGCCTATCTCAGGCTAATCGGGACTAAAAGTCACTTTTAGTCAAACTTTCCAATAAAGACCATAGAAATGAGGTTAAGTGGTAGTAATTGTCCATTGTAACTACGTAATACTACTCTTAACTCTTGAGAACCAAGTTTTACCCATGTTTATTCCCTATTCGGCTCTTATAAGCCTGGTTTAGGCCAAGCGGGGCTGAAAGTTTTACTTTTAATCAAACTTCTCAATTAAGATTAAAAGTAAGTTTAATTTATATATTTGCACATGGAAACTTTGTAATTCCACTCGTGGCTCTTGAAATCATATTTTCTCCTGATTCAGGCACTATTCTGCTCTTATAAGGCCTAATTCTCGCTAATTGGGGCTGAAAGTTTGACTTTATTTTTTATCAAACTTTCCAATTAATATTAGAAATAGGTTAACTAGTCGTAAGTTGTATATAGAAACGATGTAATACCACTGACGACTCTTTAAAACCAAATTTTCTCCTATTTTTGCCCTATTCGACTCTTATAAGTCCTAGTTCAGACCAACCGGGGCCGAAAGTTTGACTTTGGTCAAAGTTCCCAATTAAGATTAGAAATATTGTTAATTGGTAGTATTTGTACATATAAACTATGTAATACCATTTTCGGCAATTGAGAACCATATTTTGTATCCGTTTAGGCCCTAACCGGATCTTGATAACCATGTTTTCTCCCTGCTTGGGCCTATTAGGCTCTTGTATGGTCTAATTCAGGCCAATCAGGGATGAAAACTTGACTTTTTGATTAAACTTTATAATTAATACTAGAAACAAAGTTAATTAAAAGTAATTGTACATATAAACTATGTAATACTGCTCGTGACTCTTGTGAACCAATTTTTCCTAATACTTGTTCCCTATTCGGCTCCTTTAAGGCCAAGTTTAGGCCAATCAGGGCTGAAATTTGGCTTTTGGTTAAACTTCCAATTAAGACTAGAAATAAATTTAATTGATAGTATTTGTGCTTAGAAACAATGTAATACTACTGTTGACTATTGAGAACCACATTTTCCTCATATTTGTTTCCTATTCGGCTCGTTTAAGGCCTAGTTAGGCCAAATCGGGCTGAAAGTTTGACTTTTATCAAACTTTCCAATTAAGACTAGAAATAAGTTTAATTAATAGTATTTAAATACAGAAACTATGTAATACTACTCTCGACTCTTGAAAACGATATTCTCTCCCCGTTTGAGCCTTACTTGGCTCTTATAAAGCCTAGTTTAGGCCAATCAAGGCTGAAAGTTTAGTTTTTAGTCAAACTTCTTAATTAACATTAGAAACAAGTTTAATTAGTAGTAGTCGTATATAAAAACTATGTAATACCACTCAGGCTCTTGAAGACCAAGTTTCACATCATTTGGTCCCTACTCGGCTTATATGAAACCTAGTTCTGACCAATAGAGGCTGAAAGTTTGAATTTTAGTCAAACTTCATAATTTAGAGTACAAATAAGGCTAATTAATAGTAATTGCACATAGAAACTATGTAATACAACTACCGACTATTCAAAATCTTATTTTCTCCCCGTTTGTACTTTATTCCCCTCTTATAAGGTCTAGTTCAGGCTAATCGAGGCTGAAAGTTGACTTTTGTCCAAACTTTCCAATTAAGATTAGAAACAAGGTTAATAAGAAGTAACTGTATATAGAAACTATGTAATACTACTCACGGCTTTTGAACCCCATGTTTTCCCTTCGTTTCTCATTCGGCTATTATACGGCCCAGTTACATGCCAATTGGGGCTGAAAGTTTGACTTTTGGTTTAAATTTCTAATTAAGACTAGAAATAAAGTTAAGTATTAGAAGTAGAAACTATGTAATACTATTCTCGGCTTGTGAAAACCATGTTTTCCCCCTGTTTGGGCCCCAATCGGCTTTTATAAGATCTAATTCAGACCAATCGGGGTAGAAAGTTTGTCTTTTGGTAAAAATTCCCAATTAAGACCAGAAATAAAGTTAATTATTAGTATTCATATATAGAAATAATGTAATACTACTCACAGATCTTGAAAACCATATCTTCCCCCTCTTTGGGCCCTATTCGGCTCTTATAGGGCCTAGTTTAAGTCAATTAAGGCTGAAATTTTGACTTTTGATCAAATTTCTAATTAAGACTAAAAAAAGTTAATTTATTGCATTTGTATATAAAAACTATGTAATACTACTTACGGCTCTTGAAAATCATGTTTTCTTAACTTTTTGACCCTATTCAGCTCTTATAAGGCATAGGTTAAGTCTAATCGAGACTGAAAGATTTGTTTTGGTCAAACTTCCCTATTAAGACTTGAAACTAGGTTAATTGCAGTAATTGTATATTGAAACTATGCAGTAATACTCCCGACTCTTGAAAACCACGTTGTCATCCCATTTAGGCCCTATTTGGCTCTTATAAGGCATTGTTCATGTCAATCGAGGCTAAAGGATTTGATTTTTTAATCAAACTTCCCAATTAAGACAATAAATAAGGTTAATTTTTATTAATTATATATAGACTATGTAATACAACACCCAATTCTTGAAAACCATGTTTTCCCCAATTTGGGTCCTATTTGGTTCTTAATAAGGCATACTTCAGGCCAATCAGGGCTGATATTTAACTTTTGGTTATACTTCCTAAATTAAGACTAGAAACAAGGTTAATTAGTAGTAGTTATATAAAAAACTATGTGATACTACTTCCGGTTCTTGAAAATCACTTTTTCCTTGTTTAGGCCCTATTCGGCTCTTATAAGGCCTAGTTCAGTCTAATAGGGACTGAAAGTTTGACTTTTGATCAAACTTCTCAATTAAAACTAAAAATAAGGTTAATTAGTAATAATTATACATAGAAACTATGTAATACAACTTGTGGCTCTTAAAAATCACATTTCCCCTTATTTGAGTCCTATTTAACTCTTATAAGGCCTAATTCAGGCCAATCGGGCTGAAAGTTTAACTTTTAGTCAAACTTCTCAATTAAGAGTAGAAATAAGGTTAATTATTGGTATTTGCGCATAAAAACTATATAATTTCACTACCAGCTCTTGAGACTAGTTTTCTCCCCGTTTGGGCTCATTCAGCTCTTATATGGCCTAATTCAGACCATTCGGGATGAAAGTTTGACTTTTGATCAAATTTCTTAATTAAAATGAGAAACATGGTTAATTAGTAATAATTTACTTAAAAACTATGTAATACTACTCATGGCTCTTGAAAACTATGTATTCTCCCCATTTATCCCTGTTCGGTTCTTATGAGGCCTAGTTCAGGCCAACGGGTTAAAACTTTGGTTTTTGATCAAACTTCCTAATTAAGACTAGAAACATGGTTAATTAATAGTAATTGTATACAGAAATTATATAATACCACTCATGGATTTTGAAAATCAAGTTTTTTCCCTATTTAGGGGCCCTTTGGCTCTTATAAGACCTAATTAAGGCTAATCAGGGTTAAAATTTTGACTTTTTGTTAAACCTCTTAATTAAGACTAGAAATAAGGTTAATTAGTAGTAATTATACGTAAAAACTATGTAACACTACTCACGGCTACTGAAAATCATGTTTTCCTCCCCGTTTGGGCCTTATTTTGCCTCTTATAAGGCCTAGTTCTTACCAATTCGGGCTGAATGTTTGATTTCTGGTCAAACTGGAACTATAAGGATTAGAAATAAGGTTAATTCATAGTAATTCTACATAGAAACTATATAATACTACTCCCTTCTCTTGAAAATTATATTTTTCCCTTGATTGTTCCCTATTCAGCTCTTATAAGACTTATTTTAGGCCAATCAGGGCTGAAGTTTGACTTTTGGTCAAAATTCCAAATAAGATTAAAAACACTGAAGTTTTACTTTTGGTCAAACTTCTCAATTAAGATAAGAAATAAGGTTAATTTTTAGTAATTGTACTAAGAAACTATGTAATATTATTCTTCATCTTGAAAACCTTATTTTCTCCCTGTTTGGGCTCTACTTTTCGTCAAACTTCCCAATTAAACTACAAATAAAAATAATTAGTAGAATTGAATATAGAAACCATGTAATACTACTCTAGCCTCTTGAAAATCATGTTTTCTCCCCGTTTGGGCCCTATTTGATGCTTATATTGCCTAGTTTAGGCAATCAGAGCTGAAAGTTTGACTTATTAAGACTAGAATAATTAATTAGAAGTAATTGTATATAGAAACTATTTAATACTACTCCCAGCTCTTGAAAATCATATTTTTCCCCCTGTTTAGGCCCTATTCGACTCTTATAAGGCGTGTTCAGTCCAATCATGGCTGAAAGTTTGATTTTTGGTCAAATTTCTCAATTAAGACTAAAACAATGTTAATTAAAAGTAATTGTACATAGAAACTATGTAATATCACTCTTGGCTCTTGAAAATCATATTTTCCCCTGTTTGGGCCGTATTTGGCTCTTATAAATCTTAGTTCAGGCCAATTTAGACTGAAATTTGACTTTTGATCAAACTTTTCAATTAAGACAAGAAACAAAGTTTATTAGTAGTTTCACATAGAAACTATGTAATACTACTCTCGGCTCTTGAAAACTATGTTTTCTTCCCATATAGGCCTTATTCAGCTCTAATAAGGCATAGTTCATGCCAATCAGAGCTGAAAGTTTAACTTTTAACTAAACTTTTTAATTAGACTAGAAATAAGATTAATTAGTGGTATTTGTACATAAAAACTGTGTAACATCACTCCCGCCTCTTGAGAACCAATTTTCTCCATGTTTGGGCCTTAATCAGACTCTTAGATGGCCTAGTTCAGGCCAATCGGGGATGGGAGTTTGACTTTTGATAAAATTTCCCAAGAAATAGGGTTAATTAGTAGTAATTTACTTAAAAACTATGTAATACTACTCTTGAAAATTATGTTTTCTCCCGTTTAGACCTCGTTCGGTTATTATAGTTCAGGCCAATAGGGTTGAAAGTTTGGCTTTTGGTCAAATTTTCCAATTAAGACTTGACACAAGGTTAATTAATAGTACTTGTATATAGAAACTAAGAAATGTCACTCACGCCTCTTGAAATTTTTTTAACCCTTTTAGGCCCTCTTCGGCTCTTATATGACCGAGTTAAGGCCAATCGGGGCTGAAATTTTGACTTTTGGTTAAACTTCATAATTCAGACTAGAAAAAGGTAAATTAGTAGTAATTTTATGTAAAAACTATGTAAACTACTTACGGCAGTTGAAAAACATGTTTTCTCCCCATTTGGACCCGATTACCCTCTTATAAGGCCTAATTCAGGCCAATCTGGGCTGAAAGTTTGACTTTTGGTCAAACTCTCAAATAAGAACTAGAAATAAAGTCAATTCATAGTAATTCTATATAGAAATTATGCAATACTACTCCCGTCTCTTGAAATCACATTTTCCCTTATTTTTCCTTATCCAGCTCTTACAAGGCATAGTTTATGCCAATCTGGGCTGAAAGTTTGACTTTTGGTCAAACTTTCCAATCAAAGACAGGAAAAAGGTTAATTTATATTTGTACATAGAAATAATATAATACCACTCTCCGCTCTTGAGAATAAAGTTTTCTCCCTGTTTTGGCCCTATTTAACTTTTCGGTTAAGACTTGAAATAAATTTAATTGATAGTTTTATACATAAACTATGTAATACAACTCCTGACTCTTGAGAACATACTTTCTCTCTGTTGTAGACCTATTCGGCTCTTATAAGGTCTATCTCAGGCTAATCGGGACTAAAAGTCACTTTTAGTCAAACTTTCCAATAAAGACCATAGAAATGAGGTTAGTGGTATTAGTTATCCATAGTAACTACGTAATACTACTCTTAACTCTTGAGAACCAAGTTTTCCCCATGTTTGTTCCCTATTTGGCTCTTATAAGCCTAGTTTAGGCCAAGCGGGGCTGAAAGTTTTACTTTTAATTAAACTTCTCAATTAAGACTAAAAGTAAGTTTAATTTATATATTTGCACATGGAAACTATGTAATTCCACTCCTGGCTCTTGAAATCATGTTTTCTCCTCATTCAGGCCCTATTCTGCTCTTATAAGGCCTAATTCTCGCTAATCAGGGCTGAAAGTTTGACTTGATTTTTGATCAAACTTTCCAATTAAAATTAGAAAAAGGTTAACTAGTCGTAAGTTGTATATAGAAACGATGTAATACCACTGACGACTCTTTAAAACCAAGTTTTCTCCCCGTTTTGGCCCTATTCGGCTCTTATAAGTCCTACTTCAGACCAACCGGGGTTAATTGGTAGTATTTGTACATATAAACTATGTAATACCATTTTCAGCAATTGAGAACCATATTTTGTATCCGTTTAGGCCCTAACCGGATCTTGATAACCATGTTTTCTCCCTGCTTGGGGCCTATTAGGCTCTTGTATGGTCTAATTCAGGCCAATCAGGGATGAAAACTTGACTTTTTGATTAAACTTTATAATTAATACTAGAAACAAAGTTAATTAAAAGTAATTGTACATATAAACTATGTAATACTGCTCGTGACTCTTGTGAACCAATTTTTCCTAATACTTGTTCCCTATTCGGCTCCTTTAAGGCCAAGTTTAGGCCAATCAGGGCTGAAATTTGGCTTTTGGTTAAACTTCCCAATTAAGACTAGAAATAAATTTAATTGATAGTATTTGTGCTTAGAAACAATGTAATACTACTGTTGACTATTGAGAACCACATTTTCCTCATATTTGTTTCCTATTCGGCTCGTTTAAGGCCTAGTTAGGCCAAATCGGGCTGAAAGTTTGACTTTTGATCAAACTTTCCAATTAAGACTAGAAATAAGTTTAATTAATAGTATTTAAATACAGAAACTATGTAATACTACTCTCGACTCTTGAAAACGATATTCTCTCCCCGTTTGAGCCTTACTTGGCTCTTATAAAGCCTAGTTTAGGCCAATCAAGGCTGAAAGTTTAGTTTTTAGTCAAACTTCTTAATTAACATTAGAAACAAGTTTAATTAGTAGTAGTCGTATATAAAAACTATGTAATACTACTCAGGCTCTTGAAGACCAAGTTTCATATCATTTGGTCCCTACTCGGCTTATATGAAACCTAGTTCTGACCAATAGAGGCTGAAAGTTTGAATTTTAGTCAAACTTCATAATTTAGAGTACAAATAAGGCTAATTAATAGTAATTGCACATAGAAACTATGTAATACAACTACCGACTATTCAAAATCTTATTTTCTCCCCGTTTGTACTTTATTCCCCTCTTATAAGGTCTAGTTCAGGCTAATCGAGGCTGAAAGTTGACTTTTGTCCAAACTTTCCAATTAAGATTAGAAACAAGGTTAATAAGAAGTAACTGTATATAGAAACTATGTAATACTACTCACGGCTTTTGAACCCCATGTTTTCCCTTCGTTTCTCATTCGGCTATTATACGGCCCAGTTACATGCCAATTGGGGCTGAAAGTTTGACTTTTGGTTTAAATTTCTAATTAAGACTAGAAATAAAGTTAAGTATTAGAAGTAGAAACTATGTAATACTATTCTCGGCTTGTGAAAACCATGTTTTCCCCCTGTTTGGGCCCCAATCGGCTTTTATAAGATCTAATTCAGACCAATCGGGGTAGAAAGTTTGTCTTTTGGTAAAAATTCCCAATTAAGACCAGAAATAAAGTTAATTATTAGTATTCATATATAGAAATAATGTAATACTACTCACAGATCTTGAAAACCATATCTTCCCCCTCTTTGGGCCCTATTCGGCTCTTATAGGGCCTAGTTTAAGTCAATTAAGGCTGAAATTTTGACTTTTGATCAAATTTCTAATTAAGACTAAAAAAAGTTAATTTATTGCATTTGTATATAAAAACTATGTAATACTACTTACGGCTCTTGAAAATCATGTTTTCTTAACTTTTTGACCCTATTCAGCTCTTATAAGGCATAGGTTAAGTCTAATCGAGACTGAAAGATTTGTTTTTGGTCAAACTTCCCTATTAAGACTTGAAACTAGGTTAATTGCAGTAATTGTATATTGAAACTATGCAGTAATACTCCCGACTCTTGAAAACCACGTTGTCATCCCATTTAGGCCCTATTTGGCTCTTATAAGGCATTGTTCATGTCAATCGAGGCTAAAGGATTTGATTTTTTAATCAAACTTCCCAATTAAGACAATAAATAAGGTTAATTTTTATTAATTATATATAGACTATGTAATACAACACCAATTCTTGAAAACCATGTTTCCCCAAATTTGGGTCCTATTTGGTTCTTAATAAGGCATACTTCAGGCCAATCAGGGCTGATATTTAACTTTGGTTATACTTCCTAAATTAAGACTAGAAACAAGGTTAATTAGTAGTAGTTATATATAAAAACTATGTGATACTACTTCCGGTTCTTGAAAATCACTTTTTCCCTTGTTTAGGCCCTATTCGGCTCTTATAAGGCCTAGTTCAGTCTAATAGGGACTGAAAGTTTGACTTTTGATCAAACTTCTCAATTAAAACTAAAAATAAGGTTAATTAGTAATAATTATACATAGAAACTATGTAATACAACTTGTGGCTCTTAAAAATCATATTTCCCTTATTTGAGTCCTATTTAACTCTTATAAGGCCTAATTCAGGCCAATCGGGCTGAAAGTTTAACTTTTAGTCAAACTTCTCAATTAAGAGTAGAAATAAGGTTAATTATTGGTATTTGCGCATAAAAACTATATAATTTCACTACCAGCTCTTGAGACTAGTTTTCTCCCCGTTTGGGCTCATTCAGCTCTTATATGGCCTAATTCAGACCATTCGGGGATGAAAGTTTGACTTTTGATCAAATTTCTTAATTAAAATGAGAAACATGGTTAATTAGTAATAATTTACTTAAAACTATGTAATACTACTCATGGCTCTTGAAAACTATGTATTCTCCCCATTTATCCCTGTTCGGTTCTTATGAGGCCTAGTTCAGGCCAACGGGTTAAAACTTTGGTTTTTGATCAAACTTCCTAATTAAGACTAGAAACATGGTTAATTAATAGTAATTGTATACAGAAATTATATAATACCACTCATGGATTTTGAAAATCAAGTTTTTCCCCTATTTAGGGGCCCTTTGGCTCTTATAAGACCTAATTAAGGCTAATCAGGGTTGAAATTTTGACTTTTTGTTAAACCTCTTAATTAAGACTAGAAATAAGGTTAATTAGTAGTAATTATACGTAAAAACTATGTAACACTACTCACGGCTACTGAAAATCATGTTTTCTCCCCGTTTGGGCCTTATTTTGCCTCTTATAAGGCCTAGTTCATACCAATTCGGGCTGAATGTTTGATTTCTGGTCAAACTGGAACTATAAGGATTAGAAATAAGGTTAATTCATAGTAATTCTACATAGAAACTATATAATACTACTCCCTTCTCTTGAAAATTATATTTTTCCCTTGATTGTTCCCTATTCAGCTCTTATAAGACTTATTTTAGGCCAATCAGGGCTGAAGTTTGACTTTTGGTCAAAATTCCAAATAAGATTAAAAACACTGAAGTTTTACTTTTGGTCAAACTTCTCAATTAAGATAAGAAATAAGGTTAATTTTTAGTAATTGTACTAAGAAACTATGTAATATTATTCCTTCATCTTGAAAACCTTATTTTCTCCCTGTTTGGGCTCTACTTTTCGTCAAACTTCCCAATTAAACTACAAATAAAAATAATTAGTAGAATTGAATATAGAAACCATGTAATACTACTCTAGCCTCTTGAAAATCATGTTTTCTCCCCGTTTGGGCCCTATTTGATGCTTATATTGCCTAGTTTAGGCAATCAGAGCTGAAAGTTTGACTTATTAAGACTAGAATAATTAATTAGAAGTAATTGTATATAGAAACTATTTAATACTACTCCCAGCTCTTGAAAATCATATTTTTCCCCCTGTTTAGGCCCTATTCGACTCTTATAAGGCGTGTTCAGTCCAATCATGGCTGAAAGTTTGATTTTTGGTCAAATTTCTCAATTAAGACTAAAAACAATGTTAATTAAAAGTAATTGTACATAGAAACTATGTAATATCACTCTTGGCTCTTGAAAATCATATTTTCCCCTGTTTGGGCCGTATTTGGCTCTTATAAATCTTAGTTCAGGCCAATTTAGACTGAAAATTTGACTTTTGATCAAACTTTTCAATTAAGACAAGAAACAAAGTTTATTAGTAGTTTCACATAGAAACTATGTAATACTACTCTCGGCTCTTGAAAACTATGTTTTCTTCCCATATAGGCCTTATTCAGCTCTAATATGGCATAGTTCATGCCAATCAGAGCTGAAAGTTTAACTTTTAACTAAACTTTTTAATTAAGACTAGAAATAAGATTAATTAGTGGTATTTGTACATAAAAACTGTGTAACATCACTCCCGCCTCTTGAGAACCAATTTTCTCCATGTTTGGGCCTTAATCAGACTCTTAGATGGCCTAGTTCAGGCCAATCGGGGATGGGAGTTTGACTTTTGATAAAATTTCCCAAGAAATAGGGTTAATTAGTAGTAATTTACTTAAAACTATGTAATACTACTCTTGAAAATTATGTTTTCTCCCGTTTAGACCCCGTTCGGTTATTATAGTTCAGGCCAATAGGGTTGAAAGTTTGGCTTTTGGTCAAATTTTCCAATTAAGACTTGACACAAGGTTAATTAATAGTACTTGTATATAGAAACTAAGAAATGTCACTCACGCCTCTTGAAATTTTTTTAACCCTTTTAGGCCCTCTTCGGCTCTTATATGACCGAGTTAAGGCCAATCGGGGCTGAAATTTTGACTTTTGGTTAAACTTCATAATTCAGACTAGAAAAAGGTAAATTAGTAGTAATTTTATGTAAAAACTATGTAAACTACTTACGGCAGTTGAAAAACATGTTTTCTCCCCATTTGGACCCGATTACCCTCTTATAAGGCCTAATTCAGGCCAATCTGGGCTGAAAGTTTGACTTTTGGTCAAACTCTCAAATAAGAACTAGAAATAAAGTCAATTCATAGTAATTCTATATAGAAATTATGCAATACTACTCCCGTCTCTTGAAATCACATTTTCCCTTATTTTTCCTTATCCAGCTCTTACAAGGCATAGTTTATGCCAATCTGGGCTGAAAGTTTGACTTTTGGTCAAACTTTCCAATCAAAGACAGGAAAAAGGTTAATTTATATTTGTACATAGAAATAATATAATACCACTCTCCGCTCTTGAGAATAAAGTTTTCTCCCTGTTTTGGCCCTATTTAACTTTTCGGTTAAGACTTGAAATAAATTTAATTGATAGTTTTATACATAAACTATGTAATACAACTCCTGACTCTTGAGAACATACTTTCTCTCTGTTGTAGACCTATTCGGCTCTTATAAGGTCTATCTCAGGCTAATCGGGACTAAAAGTCACTTTTAGTCAAACTTTCCAATAAAGACCATAGAAATGAGGTTAAGTGGTATTAATTATCCATAGTAACTACGTAATACTACTCTTAACTCTTGAGAACCAAGTTTTCCCCATGTTTGTTCCCTATTTGGCTCTTATAAGCCTAGTTTAGGCCAAGCGGGGCTGAAAGTTTTACTTTTAATTAAACTTCTCAATTAAGACTAAAAGTAAGTTTAATTTATATATTTGCACATGGAAACTATGTAATTCCACTCCTGGCTCTTGAAATCATGTTTTCTCCTCATTCAGGCCCTATTCTGCTCTTATAAGGCCTAATTCTCGCTAATCAGGGCTGAAAGTTTGACTTGATTTTTGATCAAACTTTCCAATTAAAATTAGAAAAAGGTTAACTAGTCGTAAGTTGTATATAGAAATGATGTAATACCACTGACGACTCTTTAAAACCAAGTTTTCTCCCCGTTTTGGCCCTATTCGGCTCTTATAAGTCCTACTTCAGACCAACCGGGGTTAATTGGTAGTATTTGTACATATAAACTATGTAATACCATTTTCGGCAATTGAGAACCATATTTTGTATCCGTTTAGGCCCTAACCGGATCTGATAACCATGTTTTCTCCCTGCTTGGGGCCTATTAGGCTCTTGTATGGTCTAATTCAGGCCAATCAGGGATGAAAACTTGACTTTTTGATTAAACTTTATAATTAATACTAGAAACAAAGTTAATTAAAAGTAATTGTACATATAAACTATGTAATACTGCTCGTGACTCTTGTGAACCAATTTTTCCTAATACTTGTTCCCTATTCGGCTCCTTTAAGGCCAAGTTTAGGCCAATCAGGGCTGAAATTTGGCTTTTGGTTAAACTTCCCAATTAAGACTAGAAATAAATTTAATTGATAGTATTTGTGCTTAGAAACAATGTAATACTACTGTTGACTATTGAGAACCACATTTTCCTCATATTTGTTTCCTATTCGGCTCGTTTAAGGCCTAGTTAGGCCAAATCGGGCTGAAAGTTTGACTTTTGATCAAACTTTCCAATTAAGACTAGAAATAAGTTTAATTAATAGTATTTAAATACAGAAACTATGTAATACTACTCTCGACTCTTGAAAACGATATTCTCTCCCCGTTTGAGCCTTACTTGGCTCTTATAAAGCCTAGTTTAGGCCAATCAAGGCTGAAAGTTTAGTTTTTAGTCAAACTTCTTAATAACATTAGAAACAAGTTTAATTAGTAGTAGTCGTATATAAAAACTATGTAATACTACTCAGGCTCTTGAAGACCAAGTTTCACATCATTTGGTCCCTACTCGGCTTATATGAAACCTAGTTCTGACCAATAGAGGCTGAAAGTTTGAATTTTAGTCAAACTTCATAATTTAGAGTACAAATAAGGCTAATTAATAGTAATTGCACATAGAAACTATGTAATACAACTACCGACTATTCAAAATCTTATTTTCTCCCCGTTTGTACTTTATTCCCCTCTTATAAGGTCTAGTTCAGGCTAATCGAGGCTGAAAGTTGACTTTTGTCCAAACTTTCCAATTAAGATTAGAAACAAGGTTAATAAGAAGTAACTGTATATAGAAACTATGTAATACTACTCACGGCTTTTGAACCCCATGTTTTCCCTTCGTTTCTCATTCGGCTATTATACGGCCCAGTTACATGCCAATTGGGGCTGAAAGTTTGACTTTTGGTTTAAATTTCTAATTAAGACTAGAAATAAAGTTAAGTATTAGAAGTAGAAACTATGTAATACTATTCTCGGCTTGTGAAAACCATGTTTTTCCCCTGTTTGGGCCCCAATCGGCTTTTATAAGATCTAATTCAGACCAATCGGGGTAGAAAGTTTGTCTTTTGGTAAAATTCCCAATTAAGACCAGAAATAAAGTTAATTATTAGTATTCATATATAGAAATAATGTAATACTACTCACAGATCTTGAAAACCATATCTTCCCCCTCTTTGGGCCCTATTCGGCTCTTATAGGGCCTAGTTTAAGTCAATTAAGGCTGAAATTTTGACTTTTGATCAAATTTCTAATTAAGACTAAAAAAGTTAATTTATTGCATTTGTATATAAAAACTATGTAATACTACTTACGGCTCTTGAAAATCATGTTTTCTTAACTTTTTGACCCTATTCAGCTCTTATAAGGCATAAGTTAAGTCTAATCGAGACTGAAAGATTTGTTTTTGGTCAAACTTCCCTATTAAGACTTGAAACTAGGTTAATTGCAGTAATTGTATATTGAAACTATGCAGTAATACTCCCGACTCTTGAAAACCACGTTGTCATCCCATTTAGGCCCTATTTGGCTCTTATAAGGCATTGTTCATGTCAATCGAGGCTAAAGGATTTGATTTTTTAATCAAACTTCCCATTAAGACAATAAATAAGGTTAATTTTTATTAATTATATATAGACTATGTAATACAACACCCAATTCTTGAAAACCATGTTTTCCCCAATTTGGGTCCTATTTGGTTCTTAATAAGGCATACTTCAGGCCAATCAGGGCTGATATTTAACTTTTGGTTATACTTCCTAAATTAAGACTAGAAACAAGGTTAATTAGTAGTAGTTATATATAAAAACTATGTGATACTACTTCCGGTTCTTGAAAATCACTTTTTCCCTTGTTTAGGCCCTATTCGGCTCTTATAAGGCCTAGTTCAGTCTAATAGGGACTGAAAGTTTGACTTTTGATCAAACTTCTCAATTAAAACTAAAAATAAGGTTAATTAGTAATAATTATACATAGAAACTATGTAATACAACTTGTGGCTCTTAAAATCACATTTCCCCTTATTTGAGTCCTATTTAACTCTTATAAGGCCTAATTCAGGCCAATCGGGCTGAAAGTTTAACTTTTAGTCAAACTTCTCAATTAAGAGTAGAAATAAGGTTAATTATTGGTATTTGCGCATAAAAACTATATAATTTCACTACCAGCTCTTGAGACTAGTTTTCTCCCCGTTTGGGCTCATTCAGCTCTTATATGGCCTAATTCAGACCATTCGGGGATGAAGTTTGACTTTTGATCAAATTTCTTAATTAAAATGAGAAACATGGTTAATTAGTAATAATTTACTTAAAAACTATGTAATACTACTCATGGCTCTTGAAAACTATGTATTCTCCCCATTTATCCCTGTTCGGTTCTTATGAGGCCTAGTTCAGGCCAACGGGTTAAAACTTTGGTTTTTGATCAAACTTCCTAATTAAGACTAGAAACATGGTTAATTAATAGTAATTGTATACAGAAATTATATAATACCACTCATGGATTTTGAAAATCAAGTTTTTTCCCTATTTAGGGCCCTTTGGCTCTTATAAGACCTAATTAAGGCTAATCAGGGTTGAAATTTTGACTTTTTGTTAAACCTCTTAATTAAGACTAGAAATAAGGTTAATTAGTAGTAATTATACGTAAAAACTATGTAACACTACTCACGGCTACTGAAAATCATGTTTTCTCCCCGTTTGGGCCTTATTTTGCCTCTTATAAGGCCTAGTTCATACCAATTCGGGCTGAATGTTTGATTTCTGGTCAAACTGGAACTATAAGGATTAGAAATAAGGTTAATTCATAGTAATTCTACATAGAAACTATATAATACTACTCCCTTCTCTTGAAAATTATATTTTTCCCTTGATTGTTCCCTATTCAGCTCTTATAAGACTTATTTTAGGCCAATCAGGGCTGAAGTTTGACTTTTGGTCAAAATTCCAAATAAGATTAAAAACACTGAAGTTTTACTTTTGGTCAAACTTCTCAATTAAGATAAGAAATAAGGTTAATTTTTAGTAATTGTACTAAGAAACTATGTAATATTATTCCTTCATCTTGAAAACCTTATTTTCTCCCTGTTTGGGCTCTACTTTTCGTCAAACTTCCCAATTAAACTACAAATAAAAATAATTAGTAGAATTGAATATAGAAACCATGTAATACTACTCTAGCCTCTTGAAAATCATGTTTTCTCCCCGTTTGGGCCCTATTTGATGCTTATATTGCCTAGTTTAGGCAATCAGAGCTGAAAGTTTGACTTATTAAGACTAGAATAATTAATTAGAAGTAATTGTATATAGAAACTATTTAATACTACTCCCAGCTCTTGAAAATCATATTTTTCCCCCTGTTTAGGCCTATTCGACTCTTATAAGGCGTGTTCAGTCCAATCATGGCTGAAAGTTTGATTTTTGGTCAAATTTCTCAATTAAGACTAAAAACAATGTTAATTAAAAGTAATTGTACATAGAAACTATGTAATATCACTCTTGGCTCTTGAAATCATATTTTCCCCTGTTTGGGCCGTATTTGGCTCTTATAAATCTTAGTTCAGGCCAATTTAGACTGAAAATTTGACTTTTGATCAACTTTTCAATTAAGACAAGAAACAAAGTTTATTAGTAGTTTCACATAGAAACTATGTAATACTACTCTCGGCTCTTGAAAACTATGTTTTCTTCCCATATAGGCCTTATTCAGCTCTAATAAGGCATAGTTCATGCCAATCAGAGCTGAAAGTTTAACTTTTAACTAAACTTTTTAATTAAGACTAGAAATAAGATTAATTAGTGGTATTTGTACATAAAAACTGTGTAACATCACTCCCGCCTCTTGAGAACCAATTTTCTCCATGTTTGGGCCTTAATCAGACTCTTAGATGGCCTAGTTCAGGCCAATCGGGGATGGGAGTTTGACTTTTGATAAAATTTCCCAAGAAATAGGGTTAATTAGTAGTAATTTACTTAAAAACTATGTAATACTACTCTTGAAATTATGTTTTCTCCCGTTTAGACCCCGTTCGGTTATTATAGTTCAGGCCAATAGGGTTGAAAGTTTGGCTTTTGGTCAAATTTTCCAATTAAGACTTGACACAAGGTTAATTAATAGTACTTGTATATAGAAACTAAGAAATGTCACTCACGCCTCTTGAAATTTTTTTAACCCTTTTAGGCCCTCTTCGGCTCTTATATGACCGAGTTAAGGCCAATCGGGGCTGAAATTTTGACTTTTGGTTAAACTTCATAATTCAGACTAGAAAAAGGTAAATTAGTAGTAATTTTATGTAAAACTATGTAAACTACTTACGGCAGTTGAAAAACATGTTTCTCCCCATTTGGACCCGATTACCCTCTTATAAGGCCTAATTCAGGCCAATCTGGGCTGAAAGTTTGACTTTTGGTCAAACTCTCAAATAAGAACTAGAAATAAAGTCAATTCATAGTAATTCTATATAGAAATTATGCAATACTACTCCCGTCTCTTGAAATCACATTTTCCCTTATTTTTCCTTATCCAGCTCTTACAAGGCATAGTTTATGCCAATCTGGGCTGAAAGTTTGACTTTTGGTCAAACTTTCCAATCAAAGACAGGAAAAGGTTAATTTATATTTGTACATAGAAATAATATAATACCACTCTCCGCTCTTGAGAATAAAGTTTTCTCCCTGTTTTGGCCCTATTTAACTTTTCGGTTAAGACTTGAAATAAATTTAATTGATAGTTTTATACATAAACTATGTAATACAACTCCTGACTCTTGAGAACATACTTTCTCTCTGTTGTAGACCTATTCGGCTCTTATAAGGTCTATCTCAGGCTAATCGGGACTAAAAGTCACTTTTAGTCAAACTTTCCAATAAAGACCATAGAAATGAAGTTAAGTGGTATTAATTATCCATAGTAACTACGTAATACTACTCTTAACTCTTGAGAACCAAGTTTTCCCCATGTTTGTTCCCTATTTGGCTCTTATAAGCCTAGTTTAGGCCAAGCGGGGCTGAAAGTTTTACTTTTAATTAAACTTCTCAATTAAGACTAAAAGTAAGTTTAATTTATATATTTGCACATGGAAACTATGTAATTCCACTCCTGGCTCTTGAAATCATGTTTTCTCCTCATTCAGGCCCTATTCTGCTCTTATAAGGCCTAATTCTCGCTAATCAGGGCTGAAAGTTTGACTTGATTTTTGATCAAACTTTCCAATTAAAATTAGAAAAAGGTTAACTAGTCGTAAGTTGTATATAGAAACGATGTAATACCACTGACGACTCTTTAAAACCAAGTTTTCTCCCCGTTTTGGCCCTATTCGGCTCTTATAAGTCCTACTTCAGACCAACCGGGGTTAATTGGTAGTATTTGTACATATAAACTATGTAATACCATTTTTGGCTATTGAGAACCATATTTTGTATCCGTTTGGGCCCTAATCGGATCTTGATAACCATGTTTTCTCCCTGCTTGGGTCCTATTGGGCTCTTGTATGGTCTAATTCAGGCCAATCAGGGATGAAAACTTGACTTTTTGATAAAACTTTATATTAATACTAGAAACAAAGTTAATTGAAAGTAATTGTACATATAAACTATGTAATACTGCTCGTGACTCCTGTGAACAATTTTTCCCAATATTTGTTCCCTATTCGGCTCCTTTAAGGCTATGTTTAGGCCAATCATGACTGAAATTTGGCTTTTGGTTAAACTTTCCAATTAAGACTAGAAATAAATTTAATTGATAGTATTTGTGCTTAGAAACAATGTAATACTACTGTTGACTATTGAGAACCACATTTTCCTCATATTTGTTTCCTATTCGGCTCGTTTAAGGCCTAGTTAGGCCAAATCGGGCTGAAAGTTTGACTTTTGATCAAACTTTTCAATTAAGACTAGAAATAAGTTTAATTAATAGTATTTAAATACAGAAACTATGTAATACTACTCTCGACTCTTGAAAACGATATTCTCTCCCCGTTTGAGCCTTACTTGGCTCATATAAAGCCTAGTTTTGGCCAATCAGGGCTGAAAGTTTGGTTTTTAGTCAAACTTCTCATTAAGATTAGAAACAAGTTTAATTAGTAGTATTTGTATATAAAAACTATGTAATGCTACTCAGGCCCTTGAAGACCACGTTTCACATCATTTGGTCCCTACTCGGCTTTTATGAAACCTAGTTCTGACTACTAGAGGCTGAAAGTTTGAATTTTAGTCAAACCTCATAATTTAGAGTACAAATAAGGCTAATAATAGTAATTGCACATAGAAACTATGTAATATAGCTATCGACTATTTAAAATCTTATTTCTACCCGTTTGCACTCTATTCCGCTCTTGTAAGGTCTAGTTCAGGCTAATCGAGGCTGAAAGCTTGACTTTTGTCCAAACTTTCCAATTAAGATTAGAAACAAGGTTAATAAGTAGTAACTGTATATAGAAACTATGTAATACTACTACTCATGGCTCTTGAACCTCATGTTTTCCTCTCGTTTCTCTATTCGGCTCTTATACGCCCAGTACATGCCAATTGGGGCTGAAAGTTTGATTTTTGGTTTAAATTTCTAAGTAAGACTAGAAATAAAGTTAAGTAATAGAAATTAGAAATAAAAACTATGTAATACTATTCCCGGCTTGTGAAAACCATGTTTTCCCCCTGTTTGGGCCCCAATCGGCTTTTATAAGATCTAATTCAGACCAGACGGGGCAGAAAGTTTGCTTGTTGGTAAAAATTTCTAATTAAGACTATAAATAAAGTTAATTATTAGTATTCATATATAGAAATAATGTAATACTACTTACAGATCTTGAAAACCATGTCTTCCCCTATTTGGCCCCTATTCGGCTCTTATAGGGCCTAGTTCAAGTCAATCAAGGCTGAAATTTTGACTTTTGATCAAATTTTCAATTAAAACTAAAAAAAGGTTAATTTATTGCATTTGTATATAAAAACTACATAATACTACTTAAAGGCTCTTGAAAATCATGTTTTCTTACTTTTGGACCCTATTCAGCTCTTATAAGGCATAGTTAAGTCTAATCGAGACTGAAAGATTGGTTTTTGATTAAACTTCTCTATTAAGACTTGAAACTAGATTAATTAGTAGTAATTGTAAATTGAAACTATGCAGTAATACTCTCGACTCTTGAAAACCACGTTTTCACACCATTTAGGCCCTATTTCGCTCTTATAAGGCCTAGTTCAAGTCAATCGAGGCTAAAGGATTTGATTTTTAATTAAACTTCCCATAAAGACTATAAATAGGTTAATTTTTATTAATTATATATCGAACTATGTAATACAACTCTCAATTCTTGAAAACCATGTTTCCCCAATTTGGGTCCTATTTGGCTCTTATTAAGGCCTACTTCAGGTCAATCGGGGCTGATATTTAACTTTTGTTAAACTTCCCAAATTAAGACTAGAAATAAAGTTAATTAGTAGTAATTGTATATAAAAACTATGTAATACTACTTCTGGTTCTTGAAACCACTTTTCCCTTGTTTAGGCTCTATTCGGCTCTTATAAGGCCTAGTTTAGTCTAATAGGGACTGAAAGTTTGACTTTTGATCAACTTCTCAATTAAGACTATAAATAAGGTTAATTAGAAATAATTATACATAGAAACTATGTAATACCACTCGTGGCTCTTAAAATCACATTTCCCCTTGTTTGGGTCCTATTTAACTCTTATAAGGCCTAATTCAGGCCAATCTGGCTGAAAGTTTAACTTTTAGTCAAACTTCTCAATTAAGATTAGAAATAAGGTTAATTAGTAGTATTTGTATAAAAAACTATGTAATATCACTACTAGCTCTTGAGAGCTCCCCGTTTAGGCCCATTCGGCTCTTATATGGCCTAATTCAGGCAAATCGGGGATGGGAGTTTGATTTTTGATCAAATTTCTCAATTAAAATGAGAACATGGTTAATTAGTAATAATTTACTTAAAAACTATGTAATACTACTCATGGCTCTTGAAAACTATGTTTTCTCCCCTTTTATCCCAGTTCGGTTCTTATAAGGCCTAGTTCAGGCCAACAGGGTTAAAACTTTAGTTTTTATCAAACTTCCTAATTAAGACTAGAAACAAGGTTAATTAATAGTAATTGCATATATAAATTATGTAATACCACTCACAGATTTTGAAATCAAGTTTTTCCTATTTAGGGGCCCTTCGGCTCTTATAAGGCCTAGTTAAGGCCAATCAGGGTTGAAATTTGACTTTTCGTTAAACCTCTTAATTAAGACTAGAAATAAGGTTAATTAGTAGGAATTGTACGTAAAAACTATATAACACTACTCACGGTTGCTGAAAACCATATTTTCTCCCCGTTTGGGCCTTATTCGCCTCTTATAAGGCCTAATTCATACCAATTCGGGCTGAAAGTTTGATTTTTAGTCAAACTACCCAATAAGACTAGAAATAAGGTTAATTCGTAGTATTCTATATAGAAACTATGTAATACTACTCCCTTCTCTTGAAAATTATGTTTTCCCCTGTTTGTTCCCTATTCACCTCTTATAAGACTTACTTTAGGCCAATCAGGGCTGAAAGCCTAACTTTTGGTCAAAATTCCAATAAGATTAAAAACACTGAAGTTTTACTTTTAGTCAAACTTCTCAATTAAGTTAAGAAATAAGATTAATTTGTAGTAATTGTACTGAGAAACTATGTAATATTATTCCTAGCTCTTAAAACCTTATTTTCTCCCTGTTTGGGCTCTACTTTTAGTTAAAATTCCCAGTTAAACTAGAAATAAAAATAATTAGTAGTAATTGAATATAGAAACTATGTAATACTACTCCAGCCTCTTGAATATCATGTTTTCTCCCTGTTTGGGCCCTATTCGACGCTTATAAGGCCAGTTTAGGCAATCGGAGCTGAAAGTTTGACTTATTAAGACTAGAAATAATTAATTAGATGTAATTGTATATAAAACTATGTAATACGACTCCTAACTCTTGAAAATCACGTTTTCTCCATGTTTGGGCCCTACTCGACTCTTATGAGGCGTGTTCAGTCTAATCGTGGCTGAAAGTTTGACATTTGGTCAAACTTCCAATTAAGACTAAAAACAAGGTTAATTTGTAGTAATTGTACATAGAAACTATGTAATATCATCACTCATAGCTCTTGAAAACTACATTTCCCCTGTTTGAGCCGTATTTGGCTCTTATAAGTCTTAGTTCAGGCCATTTTGCTGAAATTTTAACTTTTAATCAAACTTTTCAATTAAGATAAGAAACAAAGTTTATTAGTAGTTGTACATAGAAACTATGTATACTACTCTCTCGGCTCTTAAAACTATGTTTTTCTTCCCGTATAGGCCTTATATTCAGCTCTAATTAAGCTTAATTTATGCCAACCAGAGCTGAAAGTTTAACTTTTAGTCAAACTTCTCAATTAAGATTAGAAATAAGGTTAATTAGTGATATTTGTATATAAAAAACTATGTAACACCAGTCCCGCCTCTTGAGAACCAATTGTCTCCCCGCTTTGGGCCTTATTCCGCTCTTAGATGGCCAAGTTCAGGCTAATCAGGGATGAGAGTATGACTTTTGATAAAATTTTCTAAGAAATAAGGTTAATTAGTTATAATTTACTTAAAACTATGTAATACTACCCTTGAAATTATATTTTCTTCCTGTTAAGCCCCGTTCGCTTATTATGAGGCCTAGTTCAGGCAAATAGGGTAAAGTATGGCTTTTAGTCAAATTTCCCAATTAAGACTTGACACAAGGTTAATTAATAGTACTTGTATATAGAAACTATGAAATGCCACTGACGGTTCTTGAAAACTAATTTTTAACCCTTTTATGCCCTCTTCGGCTCTTATAAGGCCGAGTTAAGGCCAATCGGGGCTGAAATTTTGACTTTTAGTTAAACTTCCTAATAAGACTAGAAATAGGTAAATTAGTAGTAATTTTATGTAAAAACTATGTAAACTACTCATGGCAGTAGAAAAACATGTTCTCTCCCCATTTGGGCCCGATTCGCCTCTTATGAGGCCTAGTTTAGGCTAATCTGGGCTGAAAGTTTGACTTTTGGTCAAACTCTCAAATAAGAACTAGAATTAAAGTCAATTCATAATATGTCTACTTAGAAACTATACAATATTACTCCCATCTCTTGAAAACCACTATGAAATACTACTCTCTCGCTTTGAGAATAAAGTTTTCTCCGTGTTTTGGCCCTATTGATGCTCCTATATGGCCTACTTTAGGCCATTCGGAGATGAAAATTTGACTTTTGGTCAAACTTCTCAGTTAAGACTAAAATAAATTTAATTGATAGTATTTATACATAAACTATGTAATACAACTCCTGACTCTTGGGAAACATACTTTCTCCCTATTGTGGACCTATTCAGCTCTTATAAGGCCTAGCTCAGGCTAATCGGACTGAAAGTCACTTTTAGTCAAACTTCCCAATAAAGACCATAGAAATGAGGTTAGTGGTAGTAATTGTTCATAGTAATTATGTAATACTACTCTTTAACTCTTGAGAACCAAGGTTTCCCCATGTTTGTTCCCTATTCGGCTCTTATAAGCCTGGTTTAGGCCACGCGGGGCTGAAAGTTTTACTTTTAATCAAACTTCTCAATTAAGACTAAAGTAAGTTTAATTTATATATTTGCACATGGAAACTATGTAATTCCACTCCTAACTCTTGAAATCATGTTTTATCCTCGTTTAGGCCCTATTCTGCTCTTATAAGGCGTAATTCTCGCTAATCGGGGCTGAAAGTTTGACTTGATTTTTGATCAAACTTTCCAATTAAGATTAGAAAAAGGTTAACTAGTCGTAAATTGTATATAGAAATGATGTAATACCACTCATGACTCTTGAAAACTAAGTTTTCTCCCCGTTTTGGCCCTATTCTGCTCTTATAAGGCCTATTTCAGACCAACCGGGGCTGAAAGTTTGACTTTTGGTTAAAGTTCCCAATTAAGATTAGAAATATTGTTAATTGGTAGTATTGTACATAGAAACTATGTAATACCATTTTCGGCTATTAAGAACCATATTTTTTTTTATCCGTTTGGGCCTTACTCGGCTCTTATATGGCCGATTTCAGACCAATCAGGGATGAATAATTGACTTTTGGTCAAACTTCATAATTAAGACTAGAAACAAGGTTAATTAAAAGTAATTATACATAAAATCTGTGGAATACTACTTTCGGCTCTTAAACACCATGTTTTCTCCCTATTTGGGCGCTAATGGGCTCGTATAAGGCTTCATTCAAGCCAATCAGGGCCGAAAGTTTGGCTTTTGGTCAAATTTCACAATTAAAACTAGATACAAGTTTAATTAATAGTAATTATACATAAAAACTATGTGTTACTACTCCCGGTTCTTGAAAACCATACTTTCCCTATGTCTTTTACCTATTCGGCTTTTATCAGGCCTAGTTCAACCAATCAGGGCCGAAAATTTGATTTTTGGTCAAACTTCCAAATTGAGACTAGAAAAAAGCTTAGTTGGTAGTAATTATATATATAAACATCTAATACCACTCTCGGCTCCTGAGAATCACATTTTCTCCCCGTCTGGGCTATACTCAGCTCTAATAAGGCTGAAGGCCAATCAGACTAAAAATTTGACTTTTGGTCAAACTTCCCAATTAATACTAGAAACAAAGTTAGTTAGAAGTAATTGAACATAAAAGCTATGTAATACTACTCCCATCTCTTGAGAACCACGTTTTTTTCCATGTTTGTTCTTAATTCGGCTCTTATAAGGCCTAGTTTAGGCTAATCAGGGCTGAAAGTTTGGCTTTTTGGTAAAATTTTCAACTTAAGAATATAAATTAGTTTAATTGATAGTTATTTTTATATAGAAACTATGTAATATCACTCTCAACTTTTGAAAAGCACTTTTTCTCCCCAGTTTAGGCCCTATTCGGCTCTTATAAGGCCTAGTTCTGACCAATTGGAGCTTAAAGTTTAACTTTAGTCAAACTTTCCAATTTAGACTAGAGTATGGTTAATTGGTATTATTTGTATATAGAAATTATGTAATACAACTCATGGCAATTGACAACCATATTTTCTCCTTGTTTGGGCCTAATTCGTCTCTTATATGGCTTAGCTTAGGCCAATCAAGATAAATGTTTGAATTTTGGTCAAACTTCTCAATTAACACTAGAAATAAGGTTAATTGGAATTGATGTACATAGAAACTATGTAATACTACTCCCGGCTTTTGAAAATCACGTTTTATTCTGGTTCCGGCCCTACACGGCTCTTGTAAGGCCTAGTTCAGTCAATCAGGGTTGAACCTTGGCTTTTAGTCAAACTTCTCATTTAAGACTAAAAATAAGCTTAATTAGTAGTAATTGTAAATAGAAACTATGTAATGCCACTCTCAGCTCTTGGAAATCACGTTTTCCCATGTTTATTCTTTATTCTGGTCTTATAAGGCCCAAGTCAGCCCAATTGGGGCTGAAGGTTTGTTTTTTGGTCAAACTTTCTAATTAAGACTAAAGATAAGATTAGTTGGTAGTATTTGTACATAGAAATTATGTAATACCACTCCAGATCTTAAGAACCACGTTTTCTCCCCGTTTGAGCCCTATTTGGCTCTTATATGGCCTATTTCAAACCAATCAGGGCTGAAAGTTTGATTTTTGGTGAAACTTCCTAATTATTACTAGAAATTAGGTTAATTGATAGAATTTATATTGAAACTATGTAATACCACTCCTGTCTCTTAGGAACGAGGTTTTCTTCCTGTTTGGGCCCTATTCGGCTCTTATATGCCCTTAAGAACAACGTTTTCTTCCTAGTTCAGGTCAATCGTGGATGAAAGTTTGACTTTTAGTTAAATATACCAATTATGACTCGAAATAAGGTTAAGTGGTAGTAATTGTACATAAATATTATGTAAAACTACTCTCGGATCTTGAGAACCACGTGTTTCCCATGTTTGGGTCTTACTCGGCTCTTATAAGGCACAATTTAGGCCTATCAAGGCTTAAAGTTTGGCTTTTTGTCAAACTTCTCAATTAATACTAGAAATAAGTTTAATTGATAGTATTTGTACATAGAAACTATGTAATACCACTCTCGGCTCTTGAAAATCATGTTTTCTCCCCGTTTAGGCCCCTATTTGGCCCTTAAGGCCTATTTAGGCTATTCGGGGCTGAAAGTTTGAATTGTGACCAAACTTCCCAATTAAGACTAAAAATAAGGTAAATTGGTATTATTTATACATAAAACTTTTAATAAGACTTACGGTTCTCGAAAACCATATTTTCTCCCCGTTTAGAACCTATTTCGCTCTTATAAGGCCTAGTTCAAACTAGTTAGGGCTGAAAGTTTGACTTTTGATCAATCTTCTCTATTAAGACTAGAAAAAAGGTTAATTGATAGTATTTGTAAATATGAAGTGTGTAATACCATAACCGAATCTTGATAACCACGTTTTCTCCCCGTTTGGGTCCTATTGGACTCTTATATGGCCTAATTCAGGCCAATCGGGATGAAAACTTGACTTTTTGATAAAACTTTCCAATTAAGGCTAGAAACAAGGTTAATTGATAGTAATTGTATATAAAAAACTATATAATAATACTCTCGGCTCTTGAGAACCACGTTTTCTCCCCTTTAAGCCTTACGGCTCTTATAAAGCCTAATTCAGGCCAATCATGGCGAAAGTTTGACTTTTAGTTAAACTTTCCAATTAATACTAGAAATAAAGTTAATTGAAAGTAATTGTACATATAAACTATGTAATACTGCTCGTGACTCCTGAGAATCATTTTTCCCAATGTTTGTTCCCTATTCGGCTCCTATAAGGCCAAGTTTTGGCCAATCAGGGCTGAAATTTGGCATTTGGTTAAACATCCCAATTAAGACTAGAAATAAATTTAATTGATAGTATTTGTGCATAGAAACAATGTAATACTACTGCTGACTCTTAAAAACCACATTTTCACTATATCTGTTTCCTATTCGGCTTTTATAAGGCTTAGTTAGGCCAAATCGGGTTGAAAGTTTGACTTTTGGTCAAACTTTCCAATTAAGACTAGAAATAAGTTTAATTAATATTATTTGTATATAGAAACTATGTAATACTACTCTCGGCTCTTGAAAATGATATTTTCTCCATGTTTGAGCCCTACTTGGCTCTTATAAGGCCTAGTTTAAGCCAATCAGGGCTGAAAGTTTGGTTTTTAGTCAAACTTCTCAATTAAGATTAGAAACAAGTTTAATTAGTAGTATTTGCATATAAAAACTATGTAATACTACTCAGGCCCTTGAAGACCACGTTTTCACATCATTTGGACCCTACTCGGCTTTTATAAAACCTAGTTCTTACCAATAGAGGCTGAAAGTTTGAATTTTAGTCAAACTTCATAATTTAGAGTACAAATAAGGCTAATTAATAGAATTGCATATAGAAACTATGTAATACTACTACTGACTATTCAAAATCTTATTTTCTCCCCGTTTGGGCTCTATTCCGCTCTATAAAGTCTAGTTAAGGCTGATCGAGACTGAAAGCTTGACTTTCTGTCCAAACTTTCCATTAAGATTAGAAATAAGGTTAACTAGTAGTAATTGCATATAGAAACTATGTAATACTACTCACGGCTCTTGAGCCCCATGTTTTCCCCTCGTTTCTCTATTTGGCTCTTATACGGCCTAGTACATGCCAATCGGGGCTGAAAGTTTAACTTTTGGTCAAACTTTCTAATTAAGACTAGAAATAAAGTTAATTAGTAGAAGTTAGAAATAGAAACTATGTAATACTATTTCCGGCTCGTGAAAACCATGTTTTTCCCCTGTTTGGGCCCCAATCGGCTCTTATAAGATGTAATTCAGACCAATCAGGGTAGAAAGTTTATCTTTTAGTAAAAATTCCAAATTAAGACCAGAAATAAAGTTAATTATTAGTATTCGTATATAGAAATAATGTAATACTACTCATGGCTCTTGAAAACTATATTTTCTCTCCGTATATCCCTGTTCGGTTATTATGAGGCCTAGTTCAGGCCAACGGGGTTAAAACTATGGTTTTTGATCAAACTTCCTAATTAAGACTAGAAATAAGGTTAATTAATAGTAATTATATATAGAAATTATGTAATACCACTCATGGCTTTGAAAATCAAGTTTTTCCCTATTTAGGGGCCCTTCGGCTCTTATAAGGCCTAGTTAAGGCCAATCAGGGTTGAAATTTTGACTTTTCATTAAATCTCTTAATTAAGACTAGAAACAAGGTTAATTAGTAGTAATTGTATGTAAAAATTATGTAACACTACTCACGGCTACGGAAAATCATGTTTTCTCCTGTTTGGGCCCTATACGCCTCTTATAAGCCTAGTTCGTACCAATTCGGGTTGAAAGTTTAATTTTTGGTCAAACTTCCCAATAAGGACTAAAAAAAGGTTAATTCGTAGTAATTCTACATAGAAACTATGTAATACTACTCTCTTCTCTTGAAAATTATGTTTTTCCCCTGTTTGATCCCTATTTAACTCTTATAAGACCTACTTTAGGCCAATCATGTCTGAAAGTTTGACTTTTGATCCAAATTTCAAATAAGATTAAAAATACTGAAGTTTTACTTTTGGTCAAACTTCTTAATTAAGATTAGAAATAAGGTTATTTTGTAGTAATTATACCAAGAAACTATGTAATATTATTCCTGGCTCTTGAAAACCTTGTTTTCTCTCTGTTTTGGCTTTATTTTTAGTCAAACTTCCCAATTAAACTAGAAATAAAAATAATTAGTAGTAATTGAATATAGAAACTATGTAATACTATTCCAGTCTCTTGAAAATCATGTTTTCTCCCTATTTGGGCCTTATTCGACACTTATAAGGGCCTAGTTTAGGCAATCGGAGCTAAAAGTTTGACTTATTAAGACTAGAAATAATTGATTCGAAGTAATTGTATATATAAACTATGTAATACTACTCCATCTCTTGAAAACCACGTTTTCTCCCTGTTTGGGCCCTATTCGACTTTTGTAATGCGTGTTCAGTTTAATCGTGGCTGAAAGTTTGACTTTTGGTCAAACTTCCCAATTAAGACTAAAAATAAGGTTAATTAGTAGTAATTGTATATAGAAACTATCTAATATCATATTCTCCCTGTTTGGACCGTATTTGGCTCTTATATGTCTTAGTTCAGGCCAATTTGGGCTGAAAATTTTACTTTTGATCAAACTTTCTAATTAAGACAAGAAACGAAGTTTATTAGTAGTTGTACATAGAAACTATGTAATACTACTCTTGGCTTTTGAAAACTATGTTTTCTTCCCGTATAGGCCTTATTCGACTCTAATAAGGCCTAGTTCATACCAACCAGAGCTGAAAATTTAACTTTTAGTCAAATTCTCAATTAAGTTTAGAGATAAGGTTAATTAGTGGTATTTGTACATAAAAACTATGTAACACCACTCCCGCCTCTTGAAACTAATTTTCTCCACGTTTTGGGTCTTATTCTGCTCTTAGATGGCCTAGTTCAAGCTAATCGGGAATGAGAGTTTGACTTTTGATAAAATTTCTCAAAAAATAGGGTTAATTAGTAGTAATTTACTTTAAAATTATGTAATACTACTCTTGAAAACTATGTTTTCTCCCCGTTTAGACCCCATTCGGTTATTATGATGCCCTGTTTAGGCCAATGAGGTTGGAAGTTTGGCTTTTGGTCAAATTTCCCAATTAAGACTTGACACGAGGTTAATTAATAGTACTTGTATATAGAAATTATGGAATGTCACTCACGGCTCTTGAAAACTAATTTTTAACCCTTTAGGCCCTCTTCGGCTCTTATAAGGCCGAGTTAAGGCTAATCGGGCTGAAATTTTTACTTTTGGTTAAACTTCCTAATTAAGACTAGAGAAAAGGTAAATTAGTAGTAATTTTATGTAAAAAACTATGTAAACTACTCATGGCAGTAGAAAAAACATTTTTTTCTCCCCATTTTGGCCCGATTCGCCTTTTATAAGGCCTAATTCAGGCCAATCTGAGCTGAAAGTTTGACTTTTGGTCAAACTCCCAAATAAGAACTAGAAATAAAGTTAATTCGTAGTGATTCTACACAGTAACTATGCAATAGTACTCCCGTTTCATGAAAATCACATTTCCCTCTGTTTTTTCCTTGTTCAGATCTTACAAGGCATAGTTAGGCTAATTTGGGCTGAAATTTTGACTTTTAGTCAAACTTTCCAATAAAGGACAGGAAAAAGGTTAATTTGTATTTGTATATAGAAATAATATAATATCAGTCTCGGCTCTTGAGAATAAAGTTTACTCCCTATTTTTGCCCTATTTGGCTCTTATATGGCCTACTTCAGGCCATTTGGGGATGAAAGTTTGACTTTCGGTCAAACTTTCCAATTAAAACTAGAAATAAAATTTAATTGATAGTATTTGTACATAAACTATGTAATACAACTCCTGACTCTTGAGAAACATACTTTCTCCGTGTTATAGACCTATTCGGCTCTTATAAGGCCTAACTCAGGCTAATCGGGACTGAAAATCACTTTTAGTCAAACTTCTAATAAAGACCATAGAAATGAGGTTAATTGGTAGTAATTGTCCATAGTAACTATGTAATATTACTCTTAACCCTTGAGAACCAAGTTTTCCCCATGTTTGTTCCCTATTCGGCTCTTATAAGCCTGGTTTAGGCCAAGCGGGGCTGCAAGTTTTATTTTTAATCAAACTCTCAATTAAGACTAAAAGTAAGTTTAATTTATATATCTGCACATGGAAACTGTGTAATTACACCCCTGGCTCTTGAAATCATGTTTTCTTTTCATTTAGGCCCTATTTTGCTCTTATAAAGCGTAATTCTCGCTAATCGGGGCTGAAAGTTTGACTTGATTTTGGTCACACTTTCCAATTAAGATTAGAAAAAGGTTAACTAGTCGTTAATTGTATATAGAAACGATGTAATACCACTCACGACTCTTGAAAACCAAGTTTTCTCCCTATTTGGCCCTATTCGGCTCTTATAAGGCCTAGTTCAGACCAATGGTCAAAGTTCCCAATTAAGATTAGAAATATTGTTATTGGTAGTATTTGTACAAAGAAACTATGTAATACCATTTTCGACTATTGAGAACCATATTTTCTATCCGTTTGGGCCTTACTCGGCTCTTATATGGCCGATTTCATGCCAATCGGGGATGAATGATTGACTTTTTGTCAAACTTCATAATTAAGACTAGAAACAAGGTTAATTGAAAGTAATTATACACAAAAATCTGTGTAATACTACTCTCGACTCTTAAGAACCACGTTTCTCCCTGTTTGGGCCCTAATGGGCTCGTAAAGGATTAGCTCAAGCCAATCAGGGCTGAAAGTTTGGCTTTTGGCAAAATTTCACAATTAAAAATAGATACAAGTTTAATTAATAGTAACTGTACATAAAAACAATATCTTACTACTCTCGGTTCTTGAGAACAATACTTTCCCCTTTTTTTCCCCTATTCGACTTTTATCAGGCCTAGTTCAGGCCAATCGGGGCCTAAAGTTTGACTTTTGGTCAAACTTCTCAATTAAAACTAGAAAAAAGCTTAATTGATAGTAATTATATATAGAAACATTCTAATACTACTCTTGGCTCTTGAGAATCACGTTTTCTCCCAATTTGGGCTATACTATGTCATGTCACTCTCAGCTCTTAAAATCACATTTTTCCCATGTTTATTCTTTATTCGGATCTTATAAGGCCCAAATCAACCCAATCGGGGCTGAAGGTTTGTTGTCTTTTGGTCAAACTTTCTAGTTAAGATTAGAAATAAGATTAGTTAGTAGTATTTGTACATAGAAATTATGTAATACCATTCTCGGGTCTTAAGAACCATGTTTCTCCCCGTTTGGGTCCTATTTGGCTCTTATATAGCCTAGTTCAAACCAATTAGGGCTTAAGTTTGATTTTAGTCAAACTTTCAAATTATTTATAAAATTAGGTTAATTGATAGAATTTATATATGAAACTATGTAATACCACTCTTGTGTCTTAAGAACGAAGTTTTCTTCCTGTTTGGGCCCTTTTCGGCTCTTATATATGCCCTTAAGAACAATGTTTTCTTCCTAATTCAGCCCAATAGTGGATGAAAGTTTGACTTTTAGTTAAATATACTAATTATGACTAGAAATAAGATTAAGTGGTAGTAATTGTACATAAATATTATGTAATACTACTCCCGGATCTTGAGAACCACGTTTTCCCCATGTTTGGGCCTTACTCGTCTCTTATAAGGCATAGTTTAGGTCCATCAAGTTTGAAAGTTTGGCTTTTGGTCAAACTTCCCAATTAAGACTAGAAATAAGTTTAATTGATAGTATTTGTATATAGAAACTATGTAATACCACTCTTGGCTCTTGAAAATCATGTTTCCTCCCCGTTTAGGCCCTATTTGGCTCTTAAGGCCTATTGAATTTAGGGCTGAAAGTTTGAATTGTAACCAAGCTTCCAATTAAGACTAAAAACAAGGTAAATTGGTATTATTTATACATAGAAAATATTTAATAAGACTCATGGCTCTCGAAAATCACATTTTTTCCCCGTTTAGAACCTATTTGGCTCTTACATGGCCTAGTTCAAACTAGCTGGGGCTGAAAGCTTGACTTTTGATCAATCCTCTTTATTAAGACTAGAAAGAAGGTTAATTGATAGTATTTGTACATAGAAAGTGTGTAATACCACAACCAGATCTTGATAACCATGTTTTCTCCCCGTTTGGGTCCTATTGGGCTTTTTTATGGTCTAATTCAGGCCAATCAGGGATGAAAACTTGACTTTTTGATTAAACTTCCCAATTAAGGCTAGAAAAAAGGATAATTGGTAGTAACTGTATATAAAAACTATATAATAATACTCTCAGCTCTTAAGAACCATGTTTTCTCGCCTTTAAGCCTTACTCAGCTCTTATAAAGCCTAATTCAGACAATCGGGGCGAAAGTTTGACTCTTTGTTAAACTTTCCAATTAATACTAGAAACAAAGTTAATTGAAAGTAATTGTAGATATAAACTATTAATACTGCTCATGACTCCTAAGAACCAATTTTCCCCAATGTTTGTTCCTTATTCGGCTCCTATATGACCAAGTTTAGGCCAATCAGGGTTGAAATTTGGTTTTTGGTTGAACTTCCCAATTAAGACTAGAAATAATTTAATTGATAGTATTTGCACTTAGAAATTATGTAATGCTACTGCTGACTCTTGAGAACCACATTTTCCCCATATTTGTTTCCTATTCGGCTGTTATAAGGCCTAGTTAGGGCAAATCGGGCTGAAAGTTTAACTTTTGGTCAAACTTTCTAATTAAGACTACAAATAAGCTTAATTAATAGTATTTGTATATAGAAACTATGTAATACTACTCTCGGTTCTTGAAAACAATATTTTCTCCCCGTTTGAATCCTAATTGGCTCTTACAACGCCTAGTTTAGGCCAATCAGGGCTGAAAGTTTGATTTTTAGTCAAACTTCTCAATTAAGATTAGAAACAAATTTAATTAGTAGTATTTGCATATAAAAAACTATGTAATACTACTCAGGCCCTTGAAGACCACGTTTTCACATTATTTAGACCCTACTCGGCTTTTATAGACCTAGTTCTGACCAACAGAGGCTGAAAGTTTGAATTTTAGTCAAACTTCATTATTAGAGTACAAGTAAGGCTGATTAATAGTAATCGCACATAGAAACTATGTAATACTACTACCGAATATTCAAAATCTTATTTTCTCCCTGTTTAGGCTCTATTCAGCTCTTATAAAGTCTAGTTCAGGCTCATCGAGGCTTAAAGCTTGACTTTTATCTAAACTTTCCAATGAAGATTACAAACAAGATTAATAAGTAGTAATTGTATATAGAAACTATGTAATACTACTCACGGCTCTTGAACCCCATGTTTTCCCCTCGTTTCTCTATTCGGCTCTTATGCGGCCTAGTACATGCCAATCGGGGTTGAAAGTTTGACTTTTGGTCAAACTTTCTAATTAAGATTAGAAATAAAGTTAATTAGTAGAAATTAGAAATAGAAACTTGTAATACTATACCGACGCGTGAAAACCATGTTTTCCCCCTATTTGGGCCCCAATTGGCTCTTATAAGATCTAATTCAGACCAATCGGGGTAGAAAGCTTGTCTTTTAGTAAAACTTCCCAATTAAGACCAGAAATAAAGTTAATTATTAGTATTCGTATATAGAAATAATGTAATACTACTCACAGATCTTGAAAATCATGTCTTCCCCCTGTTTGGGCCCTATTCGAATCTTATAGGGCCCAGTTCAAGTCAATCAAGGCTGAAATTCTGACTTTTGATCAAATTTCCAATTAAGACTAAAAAAAGGTTAATTTATTGAATTTGTATATAAAAACTACGTAATACTACTTATGGCTCTTGAAAATCATGTTTTCTTAACTTTTGGACTCTATTCAGCTCTTATAAGGCATAGTTAAGTCTAATCGAGACTGAAAGATTGGTTTTTGGTCAAACTTCCCTATTAAAATTTGAAACTAGGTTAATTAGTAGTAATTGTATATTGAAACTATGCAGTAATACTCCCGACTCTTGAAAACCACGTTGTCATCTCATTTAGGCCCTATTTGGATCTTATAAGGCCTAGTTCAAGTCAATCGAGGCCAAAGGAATTGATTTTTGATCAAACTTCCCAATAAAGACGATAAATAAGGTTAATTTTTATTAATTATATATATAACTATGTAATACAACTCCAAATTCTCGAAAACCATATTTTCCCTAATTTGGGTCTTATTTGGCTCTTATTAAAGCCTACTTCAGGCCAATCGTGGCTGATATTTAACTTTTGGTTAAACTTCCAAAATTAAGACTAGAAACATGGTTAATTAGTAGTAATTATATAAAGAAACTATATAATACTACTTTCAGTTCTTAAAAACCACATTTTCCCCTGTTTAGGCCCTATTCGGCTCTTATAAGGCCTAGTTTAGTCTAATAGGGACTAAAAGTTTGATTTTTGATCAAACTTCTCAATTAAAACTAGAAATAAGGTTAATTAGTAGTAATTATCATAGAAACTATGTAATACCACTCATGGCTCTTAAAAATTACATTGCCCTTTATTTGGGTCCTATTTAACTCTTATAAGGCCTAATTCAGGCCAATCGGGCTGAAAGTTTAACTTTTAATCAAGCTTCTTAATTAAGACTATGAATAAGGTTAATTAGTAGTATTTATGCATAAAAACTATGTAATATCACTATCAGCTCTTGAGAGCCAATTTTCTCCCTGTTTGAGCCCATTCGGCTCTTATATGGCCTAATTCAGGCCAATCGGGGATGGGAGTTTGATTTTTGATCAAATTTCTCTATTAAAATGAGAAACATGGTTAATTAGTAGTAATTTACTTAAAAACTATGTAATACAACTCATGGCTCTTGAAAACTATGTTTTCTCCTCGTTTATCCCTGTTCGGTTCTTAAGAGGCCTAGTTCAGGCCAACGGAGTTAAAACTTAGTTTTTTTATCAAACTTTCTAATTTAGACTAGAAATAAGGTTAATTAATAGTAATTGTATATAAACATTATGTAATACCACTCATGGCTTTTGAAAATCAAGTTTTTTCCCCTATTTAGGGGGCCCTTCGGCTCTTCTAAGGCCTAGTTAAGGCCAATCAGGGTTGAAATTTTGACTTTTCGTTAAACCTCTTAATTAAGACTAGAAACAAGATTAATTAGTATTAATTGTATGTAAAAACTATGTAATACTACTCACGGCCGCTGAAAATCATGTTTTCTCCCCGTTTGGGCCCTATTCGCCTTATATAAGGCCTAATTCATACCAATTCGGGCTGAAAGTTTGATTTTTAGTCAAACTACCTAATGAGGACTAGAAATAAGGTTAATTCATAGTAATTCTACATAGAAACTATGTAATACTACTCCCTTCTCTTGAAAATTATATTTTTTCCCTGTTTGTTCCCTAGTCAGCTCTTATAAGACTTACTTTAGGCCAATCAGGGCTGAAAGTTTGACTTTTAGTCAAAATTCCAAATAAGATTAAAAAACACTGAAGTTTTACTTTTTGTCAAACTTCTCAATTAAGATAATAAATAAGGTTAATTTGTAGTAATTGTACCGAGAAACTATGTAATATTATGTAATAAGATTAAAAACCTTGTTTTCTCCCTGTTTGGGCTCTACTTTTAGTCAAACTTCCCAATTAGACTAGAAATAAAAATAATTAGTACTAATTGAATATAGAAACTATGTAATACTACTCCAGCATCTTGAAAATTATGTTTTCTCCCCGTTTGGGCCTTATTCGACGCTTATAAAGCCTAGTTTAGGCAAACGGAGCTGAAAGTTTGACTTATTAAGACTAGAAATAATTAATTAGAAGTAACGGAATATAGAAACTATGTAATACTACTCCGAGCTCTTGAAAAGGACGTTTTCTCCCTGTTTGGGCCCTATTCGACTCTTATAAGGCGTGTTCAGTCTAATCGTGGCTGAAAGTTTGACTTTTGGTCAAACTTCCCATTTAAGACTAAAAACAAGGTTAATTAGTAGTAATTGTACATAGAAACTATGTAATATCACTCATGACTCTTGAAAACCACATTTCCCCTGTTTGGGCCCGATTTGGCTCTATAAGTCTTAGTCAGGCCAATTTACGCTGAAAATTTGACTTTTGATCAAACTTTCCAATTAATACAAGAAACAAAGTTTATTAGTAGTTGTATATAGAAACTATGTAATACTACTCTCGGCTCTTGAAAACTATGTTTTCTGCCTATATAGGCCTTATTCGGCTCTTATATGGCCTAGTTTATGCGAACCAGAGCTGAAAGTTTAACTTTTAGTTAAACTTCTCAATTAAGACTAGAAATAAGGTTAATTAGTTGTATTTGTACATAAAAACTATGTAACCAGAGCTGAAAGAACCAATTTTCTCCTAGTTTGGGCCATATTCCGCTCTAGATGGCCTAGTTCAGGCCAATCGGGGATGGGAGGTTGACTTTTGATCAAATTTCCCAAGAAATAGGGTTAATTAGTAGTTATTAACTTAAAAACTATGTAATACTACTCTTAAAAACTATGTTTTCTCCCTGTTTAGACCCTGTTCAGTTATTATGAGGCCTAGTTCAGGCCAATAGGGTTAAAAGTTTGGCTTTTAATCAAATTTCTGAATTAAGACTTGACACAAGGTTAATTAATAGTACATGTATATAGAAACTATGAAATGCCACTCATGGCTCTTGATAACAAATTTTTAACCTTTTTAGGCCCTCTCGGCTCTATAAGGCCGAGTTAAGGCCAATCGGGGCTAAAATTTTGACTTTTGGTTAAACTTCCTAATTAAGAATAGAAAAAAGGTAAATTAGTAGTAATTTTATGTAAAAACTATGTAGTTACTCACAAAAGTTGAAAAACATGTTTTCTCCCCATTTGGGCCCGATTCGCCTCTTATAAGGCCTATTTTAGGCCAATCTGGGCTGAAAGTTTGACTTTTAGTCAAACTCCCAAATAAGAACTAGAAATAAAGTTAATTCGTAGTAATTCTACATAGAAACTATGCAATACTACTCCCGTCTCTTAAAAATCACATTCCCTCTGTTTTTCCCTTGTTCAGATCTTACAAGGCATAATTTTGGCTAATTTGGGTTGAAAGTTTGACTTTTGGTTAAACTTTCCAATTAAGGACAGGAAAAAGTTTAATTTATATTTGTATGTAGAAATAATGTAATACCACTCTCAACTCTTGAGAATAAAGTTTTCTCCCTGTTTGGCCCTATTTGGCTCTTATATGGCCTGCTTCAGGCCATTCGGGGATGAAAGTAGTCAAACTTTCCAGTTATGACTAGAAATAAATTTAATTAACAGTATTTGTACATAAACTATGTAATACAACCCCTGGCTCTTGAAAACAAATTTTTAACCCTTTTAGGCCCTCTTTCGCTCTTAATAAGGCCAAGTTAAGGCCAATCGGGGCTGAAATTTGGACTTTTGGTTAAACTTCCTAATTAAGACTAGAAAAAGGCAAATTAGTAGTAATTTTATGTAAAAACTATGTAAACTACTCACGGTAGTTAAAAAACATGTTTTCTCCTCATTTGGGCCCGATTCACCTCTTATAAGGCCTAGTTTAGGCTAATCTGGGCTGAAAGTTCGACTTTTTGTCAAACTTTCCAATTAAAGGATAGGAAAAAGAATAATTGTATTTGTACATAGAAATAATGTAATACCACTCTCGGCTCTTGGGAATAAAGTTTTCTCCCTGTTTTGGCCCTATTTGGCTCTTATATGGCCTACTTCAGGCCATTCGGGGATGAAGGTTTGATTTTGGTCAAACTTCCCAGTTTAGACTAGAAATAAATTTAATTAACAGTATTTGTACATAAACTATGTAATACAACCCCTGGCTCTTGAAAAACACACTTTCTCCCTATTGTGGACCTATTCGGCTCTTATAAGGCCTACCTCAGGCTAATCAGGACTGAAAGTCACTTTTAGTCAAACTTCCCAATAAAGACAACAGAAATGAGGTTAAGTGGTAGTAATTATGCATAATAACTATGTAATACTACTCTTAACTCTTGAGAGCCAAGTTTTCCCCATGTTTGTTCCCATTCGGCTCTTATAAGCTTGGTTTAGGCCAAGCGGGGCTAAAAGTTTTACTTTTAATCAAACTTCTTAATTAAGACTAAAAGTAAGTTTAATTTATATATCTGCATATGAAAACTATGTAATTCCACTCCGGATCTTGGAATCATGTTTTCTCCTCATTTAGGCCCTATTCTGCTCTTATAAGGCCTAATTCTCGCTAATCAGAGCTGAAAATTTGACATGATTTTTTGTTAAACTTTCAATTAAGATTAGAATAAGGTTAACTAGTCGTAATTGTATATAGAAATGATGTAATTCCACTCACGATTCTTGAAAACCAAGTTTTCTCCCCGTTTTGGCCCAATTTGGCTCTTATAAGGCCTAGTTCAGACCAACCGGGGCTGAAAGTTTGACTTTCGGTCAAAGTTCCCAATTAAGATTAGAAATATTGTTAATTGGAAGTATTTATACATAGAAACTATGTAATACCATTTTCGGCTACTGAGAACCATATTTTCTATCCGTTTGGGCCCTATTCGGCTCTTATATGGCCGATTTCAGGCCAATCGGGGATGAATGATTGAATTTTGGTCAAACTTCATAATTGAGACTAGAAACAAGGTTAATTGAAAGTAATTATACATAAAATCTGTGTAATACTATTCTTGGCTCTTAAGAGCCACGTTTTCTCCCTGTTTGGGCCCTAATGGGCTCGTATAAGGCTTAGCTCAAGCCAATTTGGGCCAAAAGTTTGGCTTTTGGTAAAATTTTACAATTAAAATTAGATACAAGTTTAATTAATAGTAATTGTACATAAAAACTATGTGTTACTACTCCCGGTTCTTGAAAATCACACTTTACCCATGTCTTTTCCCTATTCGGCTTTTATCAGGCCTAGTTCAGGCCAATAAGGGCTGAAAGTTTGACTTTTGGTCAAATTTCTCAATTAAAACTAGAAAAAACTTAATTGATAGTAATTATACATAGAAACAATCTAATACTACTCTCAGCTCTTGAGAATCACATTTTCTCCCCATTTGGGCTATACTCGGCTCTAATAAGGCTGAAGGCCAATCAGACTAAAAGTTTGACGTTTGATCAAACTTCCCAATTAATACTAGAAACAAAGTTAGTTAGAAGTAATTGAACATAAAAGCAATGTAATACTAATTCCAGCTCTTTAGAACCATGTTTTCCCATGTTTGTTCTTAATTTGGCTCTTAATAAGGCCTAGTTTAGGCCAATCGGGGGCTAAAAGTTTGACTTTTGGTAAAACCTTCAAATTAAGACAACAAATTAGTTTAATTGATAGCTATTTTTTTATATAAAAACTATGTAATACCACTCTCGGCTTTTGAAAAGCAAATTTTCTCCCAGTTTAGATCCTATTCAGCTCTTATAAGGCCTAGTTCTGACCAATCAGGGCTAAAAATTTGACTTTGGTCACACTTTCCAATTAAGACTAGGAGTAAGGTTATTGGTAGTATTTGTATATAGAAACTATATAATACAAATCATGGCTATTGACAACCATGTTTTCTCCCTATTTGGGCCTTATTTAACTCTTATATGGCTTAGCTCAGGCCAATCAGGGATGAATGTTTTAATTTTGGTCAAACTTCTCAATTGACACTAGAAACAAGGTTAATTGGAAGTAACTGTACATAGAAACTATGTAATACTACTCTCGGCTCTTGAAAATCACGTTTTATTCTTGTTCGGGCCCTACAGGGCTCTTATAAGGCCTAATTCAGTCAATCAGGGTTGAATCTTGGCTTCTAATCAAACTTCTCATTTAAGACTAAAAATAAGCTTAATTAGTAGTAATTGTACATAGAAACTTTGTCATGCTACTCTCAGCTCTTGAAAATCACGTTTTCCCCATGTTTGTTCTTTATTCGGATCTTAAAAGGCCCAAATTAGCCAAATCAGGGCTGAAGGTTTGTCTTTTGGTTAAACTTTCTAGTTAGATTAGAAATAAGATTAGTTTGTAATATTTGTATATAGAAATTATGTAATACCATTCCCGGGTCTTAAGAACCATGTTTTCTCCCTGTTTGGGCCCTATTCGGCTCTTATATGCCCTAGTTCAAACCAATCAGGGCTGAAAGTTTGATTTTTGGTCAAACTTCCTAATTATTTCTAGAAATTAGGTTAATTGATAGAATTTATATATTGAAACTATGTAATACCACTCCTGTCTCTTTAGAACGAAGTTTTCTTCCTGTTTGGGCCCTATTCGGCTCTTATATGCCCTTAAGAACAACGTTTTCTTCCTAGTTCAGGCCAATCATGGATGAAAGTTTGACTTTTAGTTAAATATACCAATTATGACTAGAAATAAGATTAAGTGGTAGTAATTGTACATAAATATTATGTAATCTACTCTCAGATCTTGAGAACCACGTTTTCCCCATGTTTGGGCCTTACTCGGCTTTTATAAGGCATAGTTTAGGCCCATCAAGATTGAAAGTTTGGCTTTTGGTCAAACTTCCCAATTAAACCTAGAAATAATTTTAATTGATAGTATTTGTACATAGAAACTATGTAATACCACTCTCAGCTCTTGAAAATCATGTTTCCTTCCCGTTTAAGCCCCTATTTGGCTCTTAAGGCTTATTTCAGGCTATTTGGGCTGAAAGTTTAAATTGTAACCAAGCTTCCCAATTAAGACTAAAAACAAGGTAAATTGGTATTATTTATACATAGAAACTATTTAATAAGACTCACTGCTCTCAAAAATCACATTTTCTCCCCGCTTAGAGCCTATTTGGCTCTTATAAGGCCTAGTGCAAACTAACTGGGCTGAAATTTGACTTTTGATCAATCTTCTCTATTAAGACTAGAAAGAAGGTTAATTGATAGTATTTGTACATAGAAAGTATGTAATAACACAACCGGATCTTGATAACCACGTTTTCTCCCTATTTGGGTCCTATTGGGCTCATTTATGGCCTAATTCAGGCCAATCAGGGATGAAAACTTGACTTTTTGATTAAACTTCCTAATTAAGGCTAGAAATAAGGTTAATTGGTAGTAAAAATATATAAAAACTATATAATAATACTCTCAGCTCTTTAGAATCATGTTTTCTCCCTTTAAGCCTTACGACTCTTTTAAAGCCTAATTCAGGCCAATCAGGGGCGAAAGTTTGACTTTTTGTTAAACTTTCCAATTAATACGAGAAATAAAGTTAATTGAAAGTAATTGTAGATATAAACTATGTAATACTGCTCTTGACTCCTAAGAACTAATTTTCCCCAATGTTTGTTCCCTATTCGGGAATAAGGCCAAGTTTAGACAATAAGGGTTGAAATTTGGCTTTTGGTTGAACTTCCCAATAAAGACTAGAAATAAATTTAATTGATAGTATTTGTGCTTAAAGATTATATAATACTACTGCTGACTCTTGAGAATCACATTTTCCCCATATTTGTTTCCTATTCGGCTCTTATAAGGCCTAGTTAGGCCAAATCGGGCTGAAAGTTTGACTTTTAGTCAAACTTTCTAATTAAGACTAGAAATAAGTTTAATTAATAGTATTTGTATATAGAAACTATGTAATACTACTCTCGGCTCTTGAAAACATTATTTTCTCCCCGTTTGAATCCTAATTGGCTCTCACAAGGCCTAGTTTAGGCCAATCAGGACTGAAAATTTGATTTTTAGTCAAACTTCTCAATTAAGATTAGGAACAACTTTAATTAGTAGTATTTGTATATAAAAACTATGTAATACTACTCAGGCCCTTGAAGACCACGTTTTCACATCATTTGGACCCTACTCGGCTTTTATAAGACCTAGTTCTGACCAATAGAGGCTGAAAGTTTGAATTTTAGTCAAACTTCATTATTTAGAGTACAAGTAAGGCTAATTAATAGTAATCACACATAGAAACTATGTAATACTACTATCAACTATTCAAAATCTTATTTTCTCCCCGTTTGGACACTATTCCGCTCTTATAAAGTCTAGTTCAGGCTAATCGAGGCTAAAAGCTTTACTTTTGTCCAAACTTTCCAATAAAGATTAGAAACAAAGTTAATAAGTAGTAATTGTATATAGAAACTATGTAATATTACTCATGGCTCTTAAACCCCATGTCTTCCCCTCGTTTCTCTATTCGGCTCTTATACGGCCTAGTACATGCCAATCGGGGTTAAAAGTTTGACTTTGGTCAAACTTTCTAATTAAGATTAGAGATAAAGTTAATTAGTAGAAATTAGAAATAGAAACTATGTAATACTATTCCCGGCTCGTGAAAACAATATTATCCCGCTATTTGGGCCCCAATCGGCTCTTATAAGATCTAATTCAGACCAATCGGGGTAGAAAGTTTGCCTTTTGGCAAAACTTCCTAATTAAGATCAGAAATAAAGTTAATTATTAGTATTCGTATATAGAAATAATGTAATGCTACTCACAGATCTTGAAAATCATGTCTTCCCCTTGTTTGGACCCTATTCGAATCTTATAGGGCCCAGTTCAAGTCAATCAAGGCTAATTTTTGACTTTTGATCAAATTTTCAATTAAGACTTAAAAAAAGTTAATTTATTGCATTTGTATATAAAACTACGTAATACTACTTATGGCTCTTGAAAAACATGTTTTCTTAACTTTTGGACCCTATTCAGCTCTTATAAGGCATAGTTAAGTCTAATCGAGACTGAAAGATTGGTTTTTGGTCAAACTTCCCTATTAAGACTTGAAACTAGGTTAATTAGTAGTAATTGTATATGGAAACTATGCAGTAATACTCCCAACTCTTGAAAACCACATTGTCACCCCATTTAGGCCCTATTTGGCTCTTATAAGGCCAAGTTCAAGTCAATCGAGGCTAAAGGATTTGATTTTTTATCAAACTTCCCAATAAAGACGATAAATAAGGTTAATTTTTATTAATTATATATAGAACTATGTCATACAACTCCCAATTCTTGAAAACCATATTTTTCCCCAATTTGGGTGCTATTTGGCTCGTATTAAGGCCTACTTCAGGCGAATCAGGGCAGATATTTAACTTTTGGTTAAACTTCCCAAATTAAGACTAGAAACATGGTTAATTAGTAGTAATTATATATAGAAACTATGTAATACTACTTCCGGTTCTTGAAAACCACGTTTTCCCTTGTTTAAGCCCTATTCGGCTCTTATAAGGCCTAGTTTATTCTAATAGGGACTGAAAGTTTGACTTTTGATCAAACATCTTAATTAAAACTAGAAATAAGGTTAATTAGTAGTAATTATATATAGAAACTATGTAATACCACTCATGGCTCTTAAAAGTCACATTTCCCCTGGTTTGGGTCTTATTTAACTCTTATAAGGCCTAATTCAGGCCAATCGGGCTGAAATTTTAACTTTTAGTCAAACTTTTTAATTAAGACTATAAATAAAGTAAATTAGTAGTGTTTATGCATAAAAAACTATGTAATATCACTACCAACTGTTGAGAGCCAATTTTCTCCCCTTTTGGGCCCATTCGGCTCTTATATGGCCCAACTCAGGCCAATCGGGGATGGAAGTTTGACTTTTGATCAAATTTCTCAATTAAAATGAGAAACATGGTTAATTAGTAGTAATTTACTTAAAAACTATGTAATACAACTCATGGCTCTTGAAAACTATGTTTTCTCCCCATTTATCCTTGTTTGGTTCTTATGAGGCCTAGTTCAGGCCAACGGGATTAAAACTTTGGTTCTTGATCAAACTTCCTAATTATATAATATCACTTATGGGTTTGAAAATCAAGTTTTTTTCCTATTTAGGAGCCCTTCGGCTCTTATAAGACCTAGTTAGGGCCAATCAGTGTTGAAATTTTGACTTTTCGTTAAACCTCTTAATTAAGACTAGAAATAAGGTTAATTGGTAGTAATTGTATGTAAAAACTATGTAACACTACCCACGGCCGCTAAAAATCATGTTTTCTACCCGTTTAGGCCCTATTCGCCTCTTATAAGGCCTAATTCATACCAATTCGGGCTGAAAGTTTGATTTTTGGTCAAACTACCAAATAAGGACTAGAAATAAGGTTAATTCATAGTAATTCTACATAGAAACTATGTAATACTACTCCCTTCTCTTGAAAATTATATTTTTCCCCTGTTTGTTCCCTATTCAGCTCTTATAAGACTTACTTTAGGCCAATCAGGGCTGAAAGTTTGACTTTTGGTCAAAATTTCAAATAAGATTAAAAACACTGAAGTTTTATTTTTGGTCAAACTTCTCAATTAAGATAAGAAATATGGTTAATTTGTAGTAATTTTTCTGAGAAACTATGTAATATTATTTCTGGCTCTTGAAAACCTTGTTTTCTCCCTGTTTGGGCTCTACTTTTAGTCAAACTTCCCAATTAGACTAGAAATAAAAATAATTAGTAATAATTGAATATAAAAACTATGTAATACTACTCTCGACTCTTGAAAACTATGTTTTTCTGCCTGTATAGGCCTTATTCGGCTCTAATATGGCCTAGTTCATGCGAATCAGAGCTGAAAGTTTAACTTTTAGTTAAATTTCTCAACTAAGACTAGAAATAAGGTTAACTAGTGGTATTTGTACATAAAAACTATGTAACACCACTCCCGCCTCTTGAGAATCAATTTTCTCCCAGTTTGGGCCTTATTCCGCTCTTAGATGGCCTAGTTCAGGCTAACCGGGGATGGGAGGCTGACTTTTGATCAAATTTCCCAAGAAATAGGGTTAATTAGTAGTTATTATCTTAAAAACTATGTAATACTACTCTTGAAAACTATGTTTTCTCCCTGTTTAGACCCCGTTCAGTTATTATGAGGCCTAGTTCAGGCCAATGGGGTTGAAAGTTTGGCTTTTGATCAAATTTTCCAATTAAGACTTGATACAAGGTTAATTAATAGTACTTGTATATAGAAACTATGAAATGCCACTCACGGCTCTTGATAACAAATTTTTAACTCTTTTAGGCCCTCTTTGGCTCTATAAGGCCGAGTTAAGGCCAATCAGGGCTAAAATTTTGACTTTTGGTTAAACTTCCTAATTATGACTAGAAAAAAGGTAAATTAGTAGTAATTTTATGTAAAAACTATGTAGTTACTCATAAAAGTTGAAAAACATGTTTTCTCCCCATTTGGGCCTGATTTGCCTCTTATAAGGCCTATTTTAGGCCAATCTGGGCTAAAAGTTTGACTTTAAGTCAAACTCTCAAATAAGAACTAGAAATAAAGTTAATTCGTAGTAATTCTACATAAAAACTATGGAATACTACTCCTGTCTCTTGAAAATCATATTTCCCCCTATTTTTACCTTGTTCAGCTCTTACAAGGCATAGTTTGGCTAATCTGGGCTGAAAGTTTGACTTTTGGTTAAACTTTTCAATTAAGGACAGGAAAAAGGTTAATTTATATTTGTACATAGAAATAATATAATACCACTCTCGACTCTTGAGAATAAAGTTGTCTCCCTATTTTGGCCCTATTTGGCTCTTATATGGCCTACTTCAGGCCATTGGGGGATGAAAGTTTGACTTTTGGTTAAACTTTCCAGTTAAGACTAGAAATAAATTCAATTAATAGTATTTGTACATAAACTATGTAATACAACATTGGCTCTTAAGAAACATACTTTCTCCCTGTTGTGGACCTATTCGGCTCTTATAAGGCCTACCTTAGGCTAATCGAGACTGAAAGTCACTTTTAGTCAAACTTCCCAATAAAGACCATAGAAATGAGATTAAGTGATAGTAATTGTCTATAGTAACTATGTAATACTACTCTTAACTCTTGAAAACCAAGTTTTTCCCATGTTTGTTTCCTATTCGGTTCTTATAAGCCTGGTTTAGGCCAAGCGGGGCTGAAAGTATTACTTTTAATCAAACTTCTCAATTAAGACTAAAAGTAAGTTTAATTTATATGTCTGCACATAGAAACTATGTAATTCCACTCCTGTCTCTTGAAATCATCTTTTCTCCTCGTTTAGGCCCTATTCTGCTCTTATAAGGCCTAATTCTCGCTAATCGGAGCTGAAAGTTTGACTTGATTTTTTGTCAGACTTTTCAATTAAGATTAGAATAAGGTTAACTAGTCGTAATTGTATATAGAAATGATTTAATGCCACTTACGACTCTTGAAAACCAAGTTTTCTCCCCGTTTTAGCCCTATTCGGCTCTTATAAGGCCTAGTTCAGACCAACTGAGGCTGAAAGTTTTACTTTTGATCAAAGTTCCCAATTAAGATTAGAAATATTGTTAATTGGTAGTATTTGTACATAGAAACTATATAATACCATTTTCAGCTATTGAGAACCATATTTTCTATCCGTTTGGACCCTACTCAGATCTTATATGGCCGATTTCAGGCCAATCGGGGATGAATGATTGAATTTTGATCAAACTTCATAATTGAGACTAGAAACAAGGTTAATTGAAAGTAATTATACATAAAATCTGTATAATACTACTCTTGACTCTTAAGAACCACGTTTTCTTCCTGTTTGGGCCATAATGGGCTCGTATAAGGCTTAGCTCAAGCCAATCAGAGCCGAAAGTTTGGCTTTTGATCAAATTTCACAATTAAAACTAGATACAAGTTTAATTAATAGTAACTGTACATAAAAACTATGTGTTACTACTCCCGGTTCTTGAAAATCATACTTTACCCATGTCTTTTCCCTATTCGGCTTTTATCAGGCCTAGTTCGGGCCAATAAGGGCTAAAAGTTTGACTTTTGGTCGAACTTCTCAATTAAGACTAGAAAAAGCTTAATTGATAGTAATTATACATAGAAACAATCTAATACTACTCTCAACTCTTGAGAATCACGTTTTCTTCCCATTTGGGCTATACTCAGCTCTAATAAGGCTGAAGGCCAATCAGACTAAATGTTTGACTTTGGTCAAACTTCTCAATTAATACTAGAAACAAAGTTAGTTGGAAGTAATAAACATAAAAGAAATGTAATACTAATCCCAGCTCTTGAGAACCATGTTGTCCCTATGTTTGTTCTTAATTCGGCTCATATAAGGTATTTAGGCCAATCGGGGGCTGAAAGTTTGGCTTTTTGGTAAAACTTTCAGATTAAGACTATAAATTAGTTTAATTGATAGCTATTTTTATATAGAAACTATGTAATAACTCTCGGCTTTTGAAAAGCACATTTTCTCCCAGTTTAGACCCTATTCAACTCTTGTAAGGCCTAATTCTAGCCAATCGGGGCTGAAAGTTTGACTTTGGTCTAACTTTCTAATAAAGACTAGGAGTAAGGTTAATTGGTAGTATTTGTATATAGAAACTATGTAATACAACTCATGGCTATTGACAACCATGTTTTCTCCCTATTTGGGCCTTATTCGACTCTTATATGGCTTAGCTCAGGCCAATCAGGGATGAATGTTTTAATTTTGATCAAACTTCTCAATTGACACTAGAAACAAGGTTAATTGGAAGTAACTGTACATAGAAACTATGTAATACTACTCTCGGCTCTTGAAAACTACGTTTTATTCTTGTTCGGGCCCTACACGGCTTTTATAAGGCCTAATTCAGTCAATCAGTGTTGAACCTTGGCTTCTAGTCAAATTTCTGATTTAAGACTAAAATAAGCTTAATTAGTAGTAATTGTACATAGAAACTATGTCATGCCACTCTCAGCTCTTGAAAATTACATTTTCCCCATGTTTATTCTTTATTTGAATCTTATAAGGCCCAAATAAGCCCAATCGGGGCTGAAGGTTTATTTTTTGGTTAAACTTTCTAGTTAGATTAGAAATAAGATTAGTTTGTAGTATTTGTACATAGAAATTATGTAATACCATTCCCGGGTCTTGAGAACCAGGTTTTCTTTCCGTTTGGGCCCTATTCAGCTCTTATATGACCTAGTTCAAACCAATCAGGGCTGAAAGTTTGATTTTTGGTCAAGCTTCTTAATTATTTTTAGAAATTAAGCTAATTGATAGAATTTATATATTGAAACTATGTAATACCACTCTTGTCTCTTAAGAACGAAGTTTTCTTCTTGTTTGGGCCTTATTCGGCTCTTATATGTACTTAAGAACAACGTTTTCTTCCTAGTTTTGGCCAATCATGGATGAAAGTTTGACTTTTATTAAATATACCAATTATGACTAGAAATAAGATTAAGTGGTAGTAATTGTACATAAATATTATGTAATCTACTCCCGGATCTTGAGAACAACGTTTTCCCCATGTTTAGGCCTTACTCGGCTATTATAAGGCATAGTTTAGGCCATCAAGGTTGAAAGTTTGGCTTTTGGTCAAACTTCCCAATTAAGACTAGAAATAAGTTTAATTCATAGTATTTGTATATAGAAACTATGTAATACCACTCTCAGCTCTTGAAAATCATGTTTCCCTCCCGTTTAGGCCCCTATTTGGCTCTTAAGGATTATTTCAGGCTATTTGGGGCTGAAAGTTTGAATTGTAACCAAGCTTCTCAATTAAGACTAAAAACAAGGTAAATTGGTATTATTTATACATAGAAACTATTTAATAAGACTCACGGCTCTCGAAAATCACATTTTCTCCCTGTTTAGAACCTATTTGGCTCTTATAAGGCCTAGTTCAAACTAGCTAGGGCTGAAAGTTTGACTTTTGATCAATCTTCTCTATTAAGACTAGAAAGAAGGTTAATTGATAGTATTTGTACATAGAAAGTGTGTAATACTACAACCGGGTCTTGATAACCACGTTTTCTCCCCGTTTGGATCCTATTGGGCTCTTTTATGGCCTAATTTAGGCCAATTAAGGATGAAAACTTGACTTTTTGATTAAACTTCTCAATTAAAGCTAGAAACAAGGTTCATTGGTAGTAACTGTATATAAAAACTATATAATAATGCTCTCAGCTCTTGAGAATCATATTTTCTCCCCTTTAAGCCTTACTCGGCTCTTATAAAGCCTGATTCAGGCCAATCCGGGGCGAAAGTTTGACTTTTTGTTAAACTTTTCAATTAATACTAGAAACAAAGTTAATTGAAAGTAATTGTAGATATAAACTATGTAATACTGCTCGTGACTCCTGAGAACCAATTTTCCCCAATGTTTGTTCCCTATTCGGCAATAAGGCCAAGTTTAGGATAATAAGGGTTGAAATTTGGCTCTTGGTTGAACTTCCCAATTAAGACTAGAAATAAATTTAATTGATAGTATTTGTGCTTAGAAATTTTATAATACTACTGCTAACTCTTGAGAACCGCATTTTCCCCATATTTGTTTTCGATTCGGCTCTTATAAGGCCTAGTTAGGCCAAATCAGGCTGAAAGTTTGACTTTTGGTCAAACTTTTTAATTAAGATTAAAAATAAGTTTAATTAATAGTATTTGTATATAGAAACTATGTAATACTACTCTCGGCTCTTGAAAATAATATTTTCTCCCCGTTTGAATCCTAATTGGCTCTTACAAGGCCTAGTTTAGACCAATCAGGTCTGAAAGTTTAATTTTTAGTCAAACTTCTCAATTAAGATAAAAAACAAATTTAATTAGTAGTATTTGTATATAAAAACTATGTAATACTACTCAAGCCCTTAAAGACCAAGTTTTCACATCATTTGGACCCTACTCGGCTTTTATAAGACCTAGTTCTGACAAATAGAGGCTGAAAGTTTGCATTTTAGTCAAACTTCATTATTTAGAGTACAAGTAAGGCTAATTAATAGTAATCACACATAGAAACTATATAATACTACTATCGACTATTCAAAATCTTATTTTCTCCCCGTTTGGGCACTATTCCGTTCTTATAAAGTCTAGTTCAGGCTAATAGAGGCCATTCCAATTAAGATTAGAAACAAGGTTAATAAGTAGTAATTGTATATAGAAACTATGTAATACTACTCACAGCTCTTGAACCCCATGTTTTCCCCTCGTTTCTCTATTCGGCTCTTATACGGCCTAGTACATGCCAATCGGGGTTGAAAGTTTGACTTTAGTCAAACATTCTAATTAAGACTAGAAATAAAGTTAATTAGTAGAAATTAGAATTAGAAACTATGTAATACTATTCCCGGCTCGTGAAAACACTGTTTTCCCCCTATTTGGGCCCCATTCGGCTCTTATAAGATCTAATTCAGACCAATCGGGGTAGAAAGTTTGCTTTTTGGTTAAACTTCCCAATTAAGATCAGAAATCAAGTTAATTACTAGTATTCGTATATAGAAATAATGAAATACTACTCATAGATCTTGAAAACCATGTCTTCCCCCTGTTTGGGCCCTATTTGAATCTTATAGGGCCCAGTTCAAGTCAATCAAGGTTGAAATTTTGACTTTTGATCAAATTTTCTATTAAGACTAAAAAAAAGTTAATTTATTGCATTTGTATATAAAATCTACGTAATACTACTTATGGCTCTTGAAAAACATGTTTTCTTAACTTTTGGACCCTATTCGGCTCTTATAAGGCATAGTTAAGTCTAATCGAAACTGAAAGATTGGTTTTTGGTCAAACTTTCCTATTAAGACTTGAAACTAGGTTAATTAGTAGTAATTGTAAATTGAAACTATGCAGTAATACTCCCGACTCTTGAAAACCACGTTGTCATCCCATTTAGGCCCTATTTGGCTCTTATAAGGCCTAGTTCAAGTCAATCGAGGCTAAAGGATTTGATTTTTGATCAAACTTCCCAATAAAAACGATAAATAAGGTTAGTTTTTATTAATTATATATAGAACTATGTGATACAACTCCCAATTCTTGAAAACCATATTTTTTTCCCAATTTGGGTCCTATTTGGTTCTTATTAAGGCCTACTTCAGGCTAATCGGGGCTGATATTTAACTTTTGGTTAAACTTCCCAAATTAAGACTAGAAACATAGTTAATTGTAGTAATTATATATAGAAACTATGTAATACTACTTCCGGTTCTTGAAAATCACATTTTCTCTTGTTTAGGCCCAATTCGGCTCTTATAAGGCCTAGTTTAGTCTAATAGGGACTGAAAGTTTGACTTTTGATCAAACTTCTCAATTAAAACTAGAAATAAGGTTAATTAATAGTAATTATACATAGAAACTATGTAATACCACTCATGACTCTTAAAAATCACATTTCCCCTTGTTTAGGTCCTATTTAACTCTTATAAGGTCTAATTTAGGCCAATCGGGCTGAAAGTTTAACTTTTAGTCAAACTTTTAATTAAGACTATAAATAAGGTTAATTAGTAGTATTTAAGCATAAAAACTATGTAATATCACTACCAGCTATTGAGAGCCAATTTTCTCCCCGTTTGGGCCCATTCGGCTCTTATATGGCCTAACTCAGGCCAATCGGGGATGGGAGTTTGACTTTTGATCAAATTTCTCAATTAAAATGAGAAAAATGGTTAATTAGTAGTAAGTTACTTAAAAACTATGTAATACAACTCATGGCTCTTGAAAAACTATGTTTTCTCCCCGTTTATCCCTGTTCAGTTCTTATGAGGCCTAGTTCAGGCCAACGGGGTTAAAACTTTGGTTCTTAATCAAACTTCCTAATTAAGACTAGAAAAAAAGGTTAATTAATAGTAATTGTATATAAAAATTATATAATACCACTCAAGACTTTTGAAAATCAAGTTTTTTTCCCTATTTAGGGGCCCTTCGGCTCTTATAAGACCTAGTTAGCTCTTATAAGGCCTAGTTCAAACTAGCTGGGCTGAAAGTTTGACTTTTGATCAATCTTCTCAATTAAGACTAGAAAGAAGGTTAATTGATAGTATTTTTATATAAAAAGTGTGTAATACCACAACCGAATCTTGATAACCATGTTTTCTCCCCGTTTGGGTCCTATTGGGCTCTTTTATGGCCTAATTCAGGCCAATCAGGGATGAAAACTTGACTTTTTGATTAAACCTCCCAATTAAGTCTGAAAACAAGGTTCATTGGTAGTAACTGTATATAAAAACTATATAATAATACTCTCAGCTCTTGAGAACCATGTTTTCTCCCCTTAAGCCTTATTCGGCTCTTATAAAGCCTAATTGAGTATGACTGGCATCCTATCCTATTAATATTGTTTATATCGTGAATATCTTATGGTGCGTCCTGATCAGCGCCAAGAGTCTGGGCTAGGCTTCCGAGTATATACGAAACTCACCTAAAATACAGACAATATCTCTACCAATCAATTTCTAACAGCAATACACTTTAGTAACAAACATACACATGATGAACTCCTAACACGTGTACTGTCACAGATTGACTACATTACGATTTAGTTATGTATTATATGTTATTGTAATTGGAATATAATTATAATGTACTTATTGTTATTATATTATACTATACTATTGTTTCTCTCATTTTACCACTTATTGGTCGTTTACTGACAACACAGAGCATTCTTTTTCAGCTTGTGAGAATCTTTTATTTTCTTTTTCTTATTTTCTTTTGATGTCATAATCATGACTTTGCGATATTGTTTGTCACACCCCCCTAACCGAAATACACTAATGCGGGTATGCGACGAGAGTCAACAATATATTTTTTTAAAGTACGCTAAGCCTCAATACAAGAAAGTAAACATAATATAACATAAAAAATTTCAACTTTACTACATAAGTATAACAATATCGCAAGTCGCAATTTATTACATAAAGAAAACAAAATAAAAAAAGATCCTCACGAGCGGGAAAAGAAAGCAAGTTAGCTATTGAAGCTCGGTAACTCGTTCAAAGTGCCCCTGATCCTACAGAGTCTCTAAAACTGGATCTGAGCAAGCAAACTCCGGGCATCAGAAACTGATCTAGAGAGTGATAATATGAGGGACGCAATAATAGTATAGTATAGGCATAATAAAATACGGTATATCATAATTGTATCACAAGTAAAGTAACAATCAATATAAAACTGGCTTATCAAGAACTCAATATGATAGGATTTCATATGTCAAGAGTTTATCAATGTATACTTGTTATTAAAGTGTCATTATTTGAAATTGATCGGCAGAGAGGTGATTTTTTTATTAACGTGTTGTTATTTGAAATTAATGGTTTGAGACTTGTCCATATTTTAGGTGAGTTTCGTGCATATTTGGAATCATGGCCCAGATTCTAGTGTTGAAGTAGGACATACCACTAGGTACTCAGTATATAAATAATATAAACAGTAATAAGATGTCAATCATCTCCAAAAATCTCGTAGTGGAACCCATCTTTTGGTTGCACAATCTGTATTCTAGATCCATCCAAAATACAACCCAGTCTCACCTATCAAGTTTTTCACCCGTATATAAGTTGTTTAGTGTCCATGTCACCTAGATCACTGGGTCTGATCAGTAACAATATTTATAAGAGTATTTAATTTAACATAAAATTTTTCAGTAATTTCTGTAACACGAATATACCATTATCATGTAACGGTCATGTATAATGTATCAATTTTTTCAAGAAAAATCAAGATAATATTCAAAATCAATAATCTAATTTTTATGGAATTTTTCACTATTTATTGCAATTTTTAATTGTTTTTCTAAAGAACAAACAATTAATAACACAAACAATTCAATTTCAAGGAATCAGTAATTATTTACTAAAAATATATTCATACAGATTTTATGTAGGTACAAATTGAATAATTGTAGAGCTAAATATTCAATCATTGGCATAAATTTTAATTATAAAAATTTACTATTTTCATAAGACAAGAAAAGTAAATAAATAATTTAATAGTTAAGCATTAAATATATAAATTGCAAAAATATCAATTATCACAATAAAATATAATTTATTTAAGAGAGTAGAAAAACACTCATTGATTACCATGGATCCAGATATCAAATTATTTAGTAAATTCAAAAATTTACAATCAATTTAATTCAATTTAGATAATTGTTATAAGAAATATTTTAATTTAGGTTATTTTAAGTAACTTGGCTGCCAAAATAATTTTACAAGGTTAAAAATTCAGCTTATGATTTTATACAAAATTTCTAAAATTTTCTTGCTTTATTTCAGTTTTTCTGAATTTAAATAAGCCTAAAATCAATTTGAAATCCTTAATGGGTCTTATACTATAGTAAAGGGTCTGACGCTACAGTATGGGTCTAGACTGATACAATGTGGGTCTGAGTCTGTCACATGTATGCTACAGTGTGTTACAGTGCTACTAGTTTGCTGCAGTACTCGCTACAATAACTTTTGTTATTTTTATTTGAATTTAATTAACTTAAAGGGTTCAAGTTGGGTTTGCTGACGAGCCTGGTTTCTATTTGTGTTGTATTCAGATTTGCTGCTTTGCATAAACCTGAGATCAATTGGGTCTACACAGGGTCAGATTAGCGAGTTAGGTATGTGCTCTGCATAGACCCGCTGATCTGCACAGGATCTGGGCGCAAGCGGGTCTGCGGGTCTTGGTACAAGCAGGTCGTGCTGCTCGGCACAGATCAGGACCATGCTTGTTGGCCTCTGTCTCAGCCAGCTAGCCTGCTGGCGAGCAATTGCCTTGGCCAGCATGCTGGTGGTGGAGAGCAACATCTCTTGGATTTTGAGAGAATTTGACTTAATAAAAATTTATAAAAATCCTTGAAAAATTATATAAATTATTTGATACATGGGGTTATTTTCAGTAATTTTTATTTGTTTTTAAATGGAGTTTTCTGATGAAATTAGTGAAATAAGTTAATGTAGTAATGGTGTTTGGTGAAATGCCCAAATGAGCTAAAAATTATAAAATTTAAAATTCACTAACTAGAATCGCTTCCTCTCGGTCTATACTCCTCCTCACGTCCAACACGCTAGTATCTCATCTAGAATGACTTTGGAAAGAATGAAATGAGAGGAGAAAGATAAAGAGAGTGGAAGAATTGAAATTGTTTTTAATGTTCTAGTAAAGAGAAATGCCTCATAATATCACAAAAAAACCCGAAATAAATTTTAATCATAATTGGGACGTCGGGAAAGGTCATGAGTCAAATTTTAGATGTTGGTTTGATATTTTAGTCAGTCAAATAAATTGCCCAATCAATTAGAAAACTGTTGATTTGGGGTGGAATTTAAAAGATTTCAGTTATAAGGTAAATATATTTTTGTTGCTCATTATAAAACTTAAGACCTAAGCTTTTCTTTATTTTATTTTTTATTTTATTTTAATTTTATTATTTATTAATTTGATTTATAAATTCTTATTGTTGTTGTTACCGCATACATAATTTGTATTGAGATATTAATTATTATTTGGTATTATTTTTTTATTATTGTCATTAATCATTATAATTGTTTTAAATATATAGTTATTATTAGGTATTATTGTTAATTCTAATTTATATTCATTATTAATTACTATTATTACTTGGTATTTATATTGATATACTATTATTATTTATAAATTGATTTTATTTATATATAATTTATAACTATTAACTATTATATTTATTATATGACATTTATTATTGGGATTATTATTTAATATTAACTTATGGTATTATTGAACAGAGATATTTCATTATTGTACTTGTGTAATAAAGCTGAAAATTTATATTATATTGTGTTTAATTTTATATACCGAGGCTTAGCGTATTTTGTAAAAAAAAATATCGCTGATTCTCGTCACATACTCGTACTATTTTATTTTGGTTAACGGAGCGTGACAGCTGTGAAGGTGGAGAAGTGAGCGAGATAGTTAAGAAAGTGCATGGCATAAAGGTTGAATCCGATGTGAGCTTATTTAAATACAAGTCAAGTTGGAGATTGTTAGAAATATGACTTGCATTCAGAAGAATTAAGAAGAGGGATTAAAGAGTTTAAGAGCTTGATACATGCTTTAAAGTCGTGACAATAAAATCCTAAGGTTTGACACATGGTGAGCTACCATGAAGGAACTTCAGATTATACATTTTGTGTTACTATCTCAAAACTTTGTTGTAGTATGAGAAACCAAGAAAAATTGTTCATGTTTAATTCAAAGTCCAAAGAAGGAAACTGAAGTAAGTCAAATTAAGTCGGAGTTGAATTTGTATTGGACAATGACTTTGATTCAATTTTTTTGATAAACTTATGTTGTGAACTCAGAATTTTACAATTACCCGAATTAAAGAAAAAGCAGCTGGTTTAATGAGAATCAAATTAAGGTATATGTGACTCGAATTCAGAGAGAGATTCCTATTAGGACTAGGAAGGAAGAAGTCCTTATATATCCCCTAAGAGAGAGAGAGAGAGATGTAGGTCACCTAGGGGGGTTGAATAAGTGACAAGCTAATCTAATGCAAAACAAATACGAAATTAAACCTAATTATGCAAACTAACACTATTATGAACATACCAAGTATAACCAAAGAGTGTAACCGAATTCCCGTTGAAGGGCTTTGGACTATCTCCTCAAGATTCCTCCAGATTAAAAGTTGAGGTGTCACTATGGCTCTGTTGGTTGAATATAAGTGTGAGCAAACAATCCCAAACATATATCAATTTTGCACAAATATATAAAGCATATAAAGAGAAACAATATATGTAAGATATATAAACACAAGTGAGAGAGAGAAAGAGATGAGCAATCATAAATATGGGAGAATTATTTCGAGGTTCGAGCACACTTGCTCTACGTTCCCGCCTTCAATACTATGAACGATTTTCACTAGAATCGATCTCGTAAGATTACTTAGTGTTGCAACACCTACAATGAGCTCCCTTAAGAACTCTTGGATCTGAAAGTCCCTCACTTGTTCCCGCAAGAACAACACACGTAAGTACACTAGCTTTCTGAGGCTGCACTTCTATAATAAGTTCCCTCAAGAACTCTACACACTGTGAACTCACAAGTTCGCATCCTCAAATACAAATATGAAACCTTAGTGGTCTCTACACTTTGATCACCAAAAACACTCTCACAACAAATGATCCCTAGAGGATAAATATAGTAATGGAAAGCTTAAGTTTGTGTGAGAAAAGCAAGGTAGATTGAGTGGTGAAAAACTCAAGAAATCTCTTTTGAAAACACTCTTAAAAACTCTCATTTTGATATGAAAGTTTTAGCCCAAAAATAAGTGGAGAAAAACCATAAGAAAGATAGGAAAAACTGGCTCTAAAACGTCTCCAAAATCTTTTGTAAAATTAGCCAAAATATCCCCCTTTTATACAGCTATAAAAACTAGCCGTTGGGGCAAATCCCCAAGCCAGATGACCTGACGGTCGACTGGCCAATCGATCGGCCAACAGTCATATTTATGACCGTTGGGGTTGCCGGTCGACCGCACCCAGGTTTTGACCTGTCAGTCGACCGTTCGATCTACCGAGACTAGAACTAGAGAGCACTGCTCTCTGGCCGGTCGATCGCTCGGTCGATCGGGCCAGATCCAGAGAGTAAACTCTCTGGATCAGTTGACCGACCGGTCAACCGGCCCTCAAGCTAGCACTTGTGCACATCTTTGTGCGCATGATTAGTACACAAAAGTGCATATTTTACATCATAACTCCCATGCATAATACAAATAAATAAGTGATTTTTAATCCTCTTCTCTACTTATTTGCAGGTACACAATTAAAAGGAGATAAAGTAATTAATTACCTTAATTAGCAATAATTAAGGTGATTAGTTAAAGATCCAAGATAAAATCAAATCTCACTCCAGATCCAGAGAGATCCTCGCAACAAACAAAGAAACTAACCATGCCACGTGGATAACCAACTCCTAACCAATCTCCACCAGAAAGATCCGATCCAACGGCCACGAGATTGCCGCGGGGCGCGGCAAGGGGCGCGGCAATCTTAGGGTTGTTAATCTCCGGATTTTGTGGCAACGAACTCCTCTCCAGAAGCTTCTTCAATCTGCTATAAATACCTCACTTGGACCTGCGAGCTGGGACTGATCAGAGAAGGGAGGAGATTAGTTCATTAGTTGTAATTTTCATGTATTTTCTCTTTAGGTTTTTGTTCTTGTAGTCCCTCTTCTCTTCCCTAGATTTCATTACAAAAGAGAGTGATTGTGAGGGAGAGAGCTTGTAATGATCAATGGTGACAATTGAGCTATGCAAGGATTGATCCATCCTCCATTCCTCTACTTGAGTTTGATTCTAGTTTCTTGTGCTTTCTTTACATGCTTTATTACTTGCTTACTTTAATTCATGCAATCTAATTCAAGCTTTGTTTTAGTTCTTTAATGGCTTCTTGTAGCTAGATTTTCATTCCATGTACTAGTTTACCACTAGCTTAGCCACTTCAATAACTCTTGGGTGATTGCTTTTGTTAATCTCGCAAGTGTATGATCTTCTCTTCTCCGACGGTTAAACCACCGTCTTGCAAATGAGAAAGTAATTAGGTCGACACGCTAGACGAATCCATAGCCAACGGAGTGACAACGTTAGGCAAGCATTCATTATCAAGGAGATTGGTAAGCTTTGGCAAGCTAGCAAGGTAAGCTAGTCATGGATCTTTGCTTTCTTTAAGTTTCTTGTTCTTTTCTTGTGAATACCACATCCACACCACTTCTTGATTTCTTTTCCACTTCCACATGAACATATCCATCCTCTTTTGGTTTCTTTTGCATTTGCATCACTAAGTTTATAATCAAGAGAAGGATACTCGTTTGATCACTTCACTACCACATACGTAACGCTTCCATCGCTAGCTCTCCCTGAGATCCGACTCGGTATAGCCTTGTGCTATAGCGGAGACAAGAAAGGGTACATCAAATACATTTCTATACTAATAATAAGTACACCCTTCCCGTCCAATCAAAATGGCGCCGTTGCCGGGGAGAGCGACGTATATTTTGGTTTAAAGTGAAGTACTAAACTATTATTCTTCTCTGTTGCAGGTTACAGGAGAAGAAAACAGAAAAATATTCAGTGCAGTGAAACACATGTGAACCTGGGCCTCTGCTCAAGAAAGCAGAGACCAGGCTTCCACTAAACTGCCGCGGTCCCGCGGCATTTTCAGTGGAAACGCGGCAGTCCTGAGTGCAAGTTTCACCAATTTTCTGCAGGGGCTTCTGCACTGCAAGATACAACTGATTATATACTTGATTTTCTGTATACTTCTCTGTACTCCTGCTTAATTAAAAAACAGTAAAAATTGGTTGATAATTGCTAAAAATTGTTTAGACACTTGCATTTTAGGCACGTGTCTTTTCAATTCTTTACTTTTACTGTTGAAGAGTGCTGGAGGCAAGGTACGTGTTTGCATTGCATAATAGACTAGGACAAACTCTTGCTTGATTTTCTTGCTTAGAGTGAATCCTTGTTATTTTCTTGTACACTTGCACAATTCAAAGTTAAGGGCATACCCGTAAATAAGATAAGGTGGGGGAGGTCATTACCCTTTCCTTAGCCCGAAAATCATTTACCCAAGCACTCACTAACCCAAGCCTAATTTAATAAAAAAATAGACGTTGGCCCTAGGGACATCTCGGACTCATTTAGGAGATTATCCTAAGGGGGAAAAGTGTTGGAATTTAACTCTTGCAAAATCGGTGTCTAGGAAAGGGGTTGAGGGCCGAAAGCCCGAAGGTTGCTGGTTACTTAATTAAGGAACGTCTCCGGACGGAAAACCTCCCACCAACCTTACCCTTCCCTGGCTGATTAGCTTGTGGTTAGAGTCTACACTGAACCTCCCGTGGACAGTCTATTTGTTAGGAGTCGTCTAGGTCTAAGTCTACCCTAACTTAGGTTAGAATTTTCTTTCTTTCTTTTGTTTGTTTGTTTGTTTGATTTTTGTTTGTGATTGTGTGATATGGCTTACAATTACAATTCTTTCCATCCATATGTCACACACACTCCATATTCGGATAATTCCAACCCGGTGTTTTATAATATGCACCAACCACATACACCAGGTTGGCCTTATCCGAATCAATATGACCCATACACCCCATCTAATGATTATAATGTCCAAAATAATTTCAACTCTTCACCGAGTAATTGGGGATTCCAGTACCCCGAGTCAAATTATCAAAATCCTTATCCATCATATTCACCTTGTCCACAGTATTCATTTCCTGAGTCCACTTCCTATACTCCTTTTTCTGAACCTCCCTTTGAAGAAAAATCTGAGTTGCAAAGGAGTATAGAAGCCAATTTACTGAGAGTTGAGCAACAACTTCAAAAACCATTTGTCTCTCCAATTCCACCATATTCTCAAGAATCTTACTCAGTTCCACCTTTTCATAATGAACAACCATTTGCTTGTGAACTGAGTAAAGATTTCTTGTGTGAGTCAACTTTTTCATCATCACACACTTTTGACTCACACTTCCAAGACAACACTTCCTCTTTCCATCAAAACAATGAAATCATCGATTATGGAAAGATGCTTGAAGACATGACCAATGCTCAAAATGCTAGGAACCGTGACATAGAATTGATGATCCAAACTCTTCATTCTCATCCTCTTTCTAATGTAACTAGCCACTCTAAATCCAAAGAGTCATGTAGTCTTGGAAGTCCAGATTCAATTTCAGCACACTCACCTGAACTTGTCCAAACTTCAGATCCAATTGATACATTGGCAAGTTTTTCATTTCCTAAACTTGAATTTATTCAAAATTCAAATCCTGTTGACATTTTGGCAAGTTTCTCATTTCCTAAAAATAAACTTGTCCAAACTCCAGATCCAATTGACGTTTTGGCAAGTTTTCCTTTTTCTGAAATTGAATTGGAACATGATTTTGATCCTGAACTTTCATTTGATGATTCCAATCTACTTCCTGATTCAATCATGACTTCCATATCCTTACCTGATTTCAATCCATTTCCTGAGTCAGAATTGGATCCATTTCCTATCCATTGTGAAATTGAATCACCAATCTTTTATGATGATCACATAAAACTTGGCCAATTCCATACTTCTGAAAATCCCATTGATAAGTTGGCAAGTTCTGTACATTTAATTGAACTACATGAGGAATGTGATCTTGAACCCAGACTCAGTGATTCAATTCTTTTTCCTTATTCCATAATGACTCCGGTATCTTTACCTCACATCAATCTTTTCCTGGAGTCAATCTTGGATCCTTTCACCATTCACAATGAAAGTGAATCATCCATCTTTGAGGATCATGTTGAACTTGCCCAATTTTACACTTCCGAAGATACCATTGACATTTTGGCAAGTTCTCCATCTTGTGGAATTGAACTCAAATGTGACCTTGATTTTCTCAATCTCTTTACTTCTGAAACTGATTGTACAATTCTTAAGAAAGATGTTGACTTAACTTTTGAAGAATTGTACGGTGATGAGCTTGAATTTCTTAAAATTGGAAGTAAAGAGATATCACCCATATTAGGTCACATCCCATTGTTGGACAATGATTGTGGACTTGAGTTTTCATTTCTTGACTTAGACACAATTTCTGACTTCACTTCGACTCCTGAACCATCACTTGATTTAAATCATAATCCTGAGTCGGTGTTCCTTTCCGAGTCCAAGTCAACAGTTCTATCAGTTCATACTCCATTCTGTGACAAGGAATTTGATAAATTTGAGTCTGAAATTATTTGGAAAATCTTAAAATTAGATGGGGGCATGTACATAATTAAAATAACACACGCATGCATCTTTTTAGTGGGTCATATTTTTGCTATGGTTGGTGGGTTCCTAAAAACCCAAAGAAAAGATGATTGGGCCATGTTCCGTGGACCAATCCGACCACCACCGGAACCACCACCTTGAGGTAATTTTTGTTCCTTCCCCTTCCATTTTGTTTCATGCATACATATATTATAATGCATTGAGGACAATGCATGAAATAAGTGTGGGGGAGGGTTTACTAACATAGAGTTTTTAGACTTTCTTTCTTTTACTTTTCTTTTAGAAAAATTAAAAATAAAAAAAAAATAAAAATAAAAAATAAAAACTTTTTGAAAAGAGACAAAGTTTTGATCTATTTTTAAGAAAATTAAGATGTATCTTAGAAATTAAGAAAGCCTTAATTATGACATCTTAAACCTAGTTGAAGTAATAGATCTTGTTTGAAAATTATAGGCTAAGTAAGTAAAATTGAGGAGATATTTTTATCTTGCATTTTTTTGCCTTAGATAATATGCACTTTACACTTACACATTTCTTGGGATGGAAACAAAGACCAAAAATGCCATATATATATATATAAAAAAAAAAAAAAAAAAGAGAAAAAGAAAAAAAAAAAAATATATATATAAATAAAAGATCACTTATTAAGCTGGGAAATTGTGCCTCAAGAAGCATGATGACTCACGCCTAACAGTGATCTCACCTATTAAGCTGGGTAATTGTGCCTCAAGAAGCATGATTATTCACGCCTAACGGTGATAAAAAAATAATCCCCTTTAGTTTTGTTGCCTTTTTCACTCGAGTCCTTAAACCCGAGGGATGTTTCCTCATCTGGTGCCCTAAGACCATCTGGTCTGGGAGTCATCGGTTATAGGCTCGCTACATGGGTGAATTAGAAAGTCTAATAAAACTAAGGGAAGAAAAAAAAAAAAAAGAATATATATAAATAAATGGCTTGATGGTTGGAGTTGAAATCCCAGAAATTTTCACAGAGCACGGTGTGCATATTATCTAGGTTTTATGAAAGATAAAAATATTCAATCCAATTTTGAATTCTTACCTTAATTGAAGACAAGATCTTGCATAGATACTAAGTTTAAGGAAGAATGATTATAGGTGGACTTATGACTTAGGATCACTTATATTTTCGCAAAAATAGTTCGTAAACTTGTCTCTTATTCAAAATACGTTTTCAAAATACTAACATTTGTCTTCTTTCTTTATGGATTTTGTGGGTGTAATCCGCTGAAAACCCTCAGGAGACAACACTCCTCCTCTAGGGTAACCTAGAGGTTTAACGGCTTGTTGCACATGCTCAGTGCAATCGCGTCACCTGCGAAAGTGGTGTAATAAACTTGTAGCTTAGTTTTTCTTTTCTTTTTCTTTGTTTTGCTCGGACGAGCAAAAGAATAAGTGTGGGGTGTGATTAGTACACAAAAGTGCATATTTTACATCATAACTCCCATGCATAATACAAATAAATAAGTGATTTTTAATCCTCTTCTCTACTTATTTGCAGGTACACAATTAAAAGGAGATAAAGTAATTAATTACCTTAATTAGCAATAATTAAGGTGATTAGTTAAAGATCCAAGATAAAATCAAATCTCACTCCAGATCCAGAGAGATCCTCGCAACAAACAAAGAAACTAACCATGCCACGTGGATAACCAACTCCTAACCAATCTCCACCAGAAAGATCCGATCCAACGGCCACGAGATTGCCGCGGGGCGCGGCAAGGGGCGCGGCAATCTTAGGGTTGTTAATCTCCGGATTTTGTGGCAACGAACTCCTCTCCAGAAGCTTCTTCAATCTGCTATAAATACCTCACTTGGACCTGCGAGCTGGGACTGATCAGAGAAGAGAGGAGATTAGTTCATTAGTTGTAATTTTCATGTATTTTCTCTTTAGGTTTTTGTTCTTGTAGTCCCTCTTCTCTTCCCTAGATTTCATTACAAAAGAGAGTGATTGTGAGGGAGAGAGCTTGTAATGATCAATGGTGACAATTGAGCTATGCAAGGATTGATCCATCCTCCATTCCTCTACTTGAGTTTGATTCTAGTTTCTTGTGCTTTCTTTACATGCTTTATTACTTGCTTACTTTAATTCATGCAATCTAATTCAAGCTTTGTTTTAGTTCTTTAATGGCTTCTTGTAGCTAGATTTTCATTCCATGTACTAGTTTACCACTAGCTTAGCCACTTCAATAACTCTTGGGTGATTGCTTTTGTTAATCTCGCAAGTGTATGATCTTCTCTTCTCCGACGGTTAAACCACCGTCTTGCAAATGAGAAAGTAATTAGGTCGACACGCTAGACGAATCCATAGCCAACGGAGTGACAACGTTAGGCAAGCATTCATTATCAAGGAGATTGGTAAGCTTTGGCAAGCTAGCAAGGTAAGCTAGTCATGGATCTTTGCTTTCTTTAAGTTTCTTGTTCTTTTCTTGTGAATACCACATCCACACCACTTCTTGATTTCTTTTCCACTTCCACATGAACATATCCATCCTCTTTTGGTTTCTTTTGCATTTGCATCACTAAGTTTATAATCAAGAGAAGGATACTAGTTTGATCACTTCACTACCACATACGTAACGCTTCCATCGCTAGCTCTCCCTGAGATCCGACTCGGTATAGCCTTGTGCTATAGCGGAGACAAGAAAGGGTACATCAAATACATTTCTATACTAATAATAAGTACACCCTTCCCGTCCAATCAGCGCATCGGTCGACCGCTCAGTTGACCGCAAGAAGCCCAGGTCAGGATTAGTTAGGGATTAAAAGTCGGCCTTTTAAAATCCTATAAAATCCCATAAAATCCACAAAAATCAGTTCTTTGAAATCCAAATATGTGTGATCAAAAATCAAAACATATTACAAATAAATTGAACTATTTTTGTGATATCGAAATTCAGCTTCAAGCAAAAACCGGTGTTTTTTTCTTTCAAAAATCAACTTTGAAATGAAAAATCAATTTTTCCAAAACTTGTTCAAATATAAAAACATGATATAAAACTCATATGAAGCATTGTGTGTATGGATATGATCTAATACCACATATAAGATGAAATATCTATATTTTTGACAATAAGCTCTAAAATAAATTTTGATAAATACAAAACTTAAACACATGATATAGAAACATCAAATAAGTTCTTCTAAACATTTAAACTATCAATGTGTATGGATGAAATCCAAAACACATATAAAACATGTAAACTTGTTTTGATGAACTCTATTCATAAAACATAAAGATATCTTCTTTGAAACTCAAAATCAAAACGGTATTTTCTAAAATCAAAACTATTATTATAAAAACACATAATTTTTTTTTGTGTGTGTATATGAGCTTGAGCAATCCACAACTAATCTATCCTTTACATTTTATCTAAAACATAAAATCTTAACACTTACAAACATAGACTCAAGTCTTGAAAATTTTCTCTAGAAAATCTTCTTCTCCATCTTAACTTGGTTCAAACCTTGATCCAAAGAGCTAGACTCCTCTTGAGTACATGATGCGATCTTGATGCGCGATCTCTTAAATCAACACGTGCTAGCTTCAAAACTGGACTTCGAATCTTTCGTTGAAGCTAAACACCGACTAAGATCTTGGTGAAATATCTGAAACTAAATAAGAACAGGATCATTAGTACTATAACTACATGAGTTAATCATCATCAAAACTAGAGTGATGGGCCTTTCGGCCAACAAGAGAGAGAGAATTGGATGGATCATAAAAGTCCAAAAAGAAAAGCAAATTCCTCAAGCCCAATTCTCTCTCTCTCTCTCTCGTGAAGAGAAAAAATAGTTATTATAATCTCCTTCTTTAAGTTAATAAAAACTCTTCCATCTCTTTGTGGATGTTGGCAAATTGTTGAACCATATACTCTTCTTGTTTATGATTATCCGTTACTTTCTTGTTTGTTATCAAGTAAGCCTATTACTCTAAACGAGTTCTAATAGTTTTCTTTCCCATAATGAACTGTCACAAAATGAACTATTAGGCTAGTAAGTCAAAACATGCATTTCATAAGACTTGACTCATTAGTAAGTACGCGTGGTCAATTTATGAGAGGTTTTAGGTTCAAGAGTGACCAGTAATAAAGCAATATGATTGAGCTATAAGAGATTCCAGGTTAAGGATCTCTGCTAGGTTGTTGCTTTAAAAAGAAAAAGGTCTTACAATTGTATCCTTATATTCCAATAGAAAAAACATATCTAACCTTGTATTATGTATACTTTTCCAACATTACTTTTTGCTTTGGAATATGTGCAAATATGCTCTTTGTCATCTAAAAGTCACTAAATATTAAATAAATAATTTTTTTATGGAAGTAACATGTTCACTTAAAAAAAAACTAGCATTAAAACTAATTTAAGTTGCCCATCTCAATTTAATTTTAACAAGAAATAATTCAGCTAGCTAACTAAACATAATATTATACAGATAAATTAAATGAATTGTAATAAAAAGTACTCATATTGATAATAGAGCTTAGATTTTATATTTTAAATTATAAAAATTAAATTGACTATGATTTATAGTTTTGTTAATGTTGCCTACTAAATTAGCTTTTCATTAACTGTTTAAAAAAAGAATATCTGCAGAATAATTTCAAACGATGAGGTTATATTTGCAAATGTGCTGAAAGAAAAGTAAAGTTTTATAATTATCAGGAGAATGAGGACATTATGATTAAAACTTCCGTCAAAAAGTACCCGTTGTGGGCCCGTATTGCATATCAGCCACCGCCTGTGCCCCAAAACTAAAACCAAATCTCTGTCCGAATCCGATTAATTAAACCTACCTCCCCCTCTCTCTCGCTCTCAGAAGGCGAAGAACAGCCCAAAACCCATTTTTCCCCTTTCTCTTTTATTAAAACTATCAATCTCCACGCAGCCCAAAACGATCTCTGATCATATACGTGCCCTCGGTTCCAAAATCCACAGAGAGTTCAAGACCTTCCCACCTTTACAGCGAATCCACAAAGGTATCTTTTACCCGATACGGTCTCAACTCAAGATCGAACTCTCTTCCCATCGATCGGCTGCTTTAGTTTTTCATCGCCGAGGAGATCGATGGCGGCGGTCGGTACGGCGGCGGCGGCGGATCGGCGGCGGGGAGATTCTGGATCCGGTAACAGAATGAGGCGGTGCTCGCCGCCTATACGCCGTTCGTGGTGTGCTTGGCCGCCGTGAAGCTGGACGTCTTGGCGTTTGCCAGTACATTGCGCAGGATGCACCCTTCTGGTTTTTGCGAGCGCGTGAGTGTCTCCTCTCTCGTTTTCGTTTGCAGTTCCTTTTTAATTCTTGTCAATTTCAAGTTATTGACGAATTTAAAGGTAGGGTTAGGCTCATTCGTCTGATGATTCTTGATGGTTTATAGTCCCACATAGGAAAGATTGTTTAGATGGTTCTTGATTGTAGCCATTTTGCAGTTCTTGATGGTATTTAGATTCAAATTTAAAATTATGTTTAGATGAAGCTATAAGTTATCTTGGATTTTGTTAAATACTCATCTAGTTGATGTCTTTTTCTCCATTGAGAACTGGTTTTAATTTTTGCAAAGTTCTCTGTTTACTTATTTAACTTTTTAGCAAGTCTCATGGGACTGAGAATTTGGTTTGGTTTGCCTCTTTTGTTTATTTTGTTCATTAGAAATGAATGGGATTATCCATTAAAAAAGTGATACCATTCTAAGTCCTCATCTAGACTCTTTCCTTTCTGAGGGAGTTTGAGGATTTCTCCTTTGTTGCATGCACTTAAAACTGTATTGTTGTAAACGTTAGGATTGCCAAACTTCCAACTAGCTGTCAAGGTTCCATGGCGAAGCCACCACTTTGTCATGGCTACTTTTTTTTTTTAAAAGGAATTTAGCATATCTGATACCTCTATACATGGTTCAGCCTGTCATACAATTTTGGTTATTTTGAGCTTTATAAAATTTGGATAGTATTTCATAGCTGAGCGCTTGTTACGAAAGGACTTCGTGCTGCCAGTGATGATATAGAGACTCAGATAGCTCATGTTTGTGTTCTCTTTTGCTGTTCTTATTTGTTTAACACAATATTTGTCTTTACACCACTCTTGAGACCTATAAGTTAATTGGTGTGATGTCGGGCTGCTTTGACATATCAATTTTATCTCAAAGGGGTTTGTTTTGTTTTTATTAAAGCAGTGAGGCCTATATAGCACTAGTTTGACCTGCTATATATTTGCCTGTACTCGGCCCACTACTTAAAGAAGCAGGCGTGGGTCATTGGGTGTGCGTAACAACCAGTAATCAACCTGACCCAGTGCGCGGTTGGAACACTTCACAAAACCGTTGCAATGATTCAGACAGAATAGTTGTCAACGGTACAAACATGAACCGTCATAATCGCTCCCTCTTCCTCCAATGAACTTCCCAGTAGCGCTCTTCTTTGTCTTTTCTAAACACAGAATACAAAACAGAGTTCTTGTCTCTACACTAAAGAAAATAAATAGAAATTTAGAATAATTGTCTGAATCTGTGCCTTCTTAAGACATATATTCTTCTCCCTTCCTCCCTTCTCTTGCAGTGAATATTCCTCCATATTAAGGCAAATATTCTCTTTGAAATTTGTCTTCGTCCAAGCTTTGAAGTTCCAATTAGTAAAGGTACTGATTAGCTAAGATTCGACTGTACGGTGATTTTGTAGTGCTATCCAAATACCATGAAGGAGTATTGTATATTGGGAGATCAGGGTCCAGTAACTCGTTAGCACCAGTAGCGGGGGACGTAATTGTCTTAAGGAGATACGCTATATGCGTACCTCACTCCATATACTTTATTATTGAACTAACATTCTTTTTACAGAGAAATATTTATTCATTTAAATATTACAGAGAATATGTTTAACTATATATTGAGACTGACTAATTCCAGTCAAATTGGTATTTAACCAAGGAAGGAAATTGAAAGGTGGTTTTGTGATTAATGAACGTTCTATTGAACGGAAAACCTCCCACCTGATATTTATAAACCTGGTCATTAGATTAGAGACATTGATTAGTTGTCAGATTTAACAAATAGTGATCGTGCTTGACAGCTTGAGTGTAAGCCCTGTTGGAAAATGTTGTTTTGGCACTCTTTGGAATTTTGGTTTCCACAATTTCTGGAATCTTTCCATTTGAACTTCAGTTTCAGTTTCACATTTCAAGACTTAAAATTATATAATAAATAGCGAGTTTTAATTTAAATTAAACATCATAATCACATGTAACGTTCTTTTTGTGCCATGTGTTCATCCATGTAGCCTATAAGGAATGGTGTGAAAGTAGGAGCACACTTAACGGGTACATGCCAGTTCCCATGCATGGTTCATGCTCATTAACCTCATCGCAGGGACAAATTGTTCTTTAAGCTTAGCTGAAGTATTATTCAAGACCAGTCACTTGAACAATAACATAAATCATGCGAGACTCCCGAGCCAAATGCTTAATGAACCTCAATAATTTCTTGTTCACTCCCACAAGAGTTGAAACTTCAATCTTACCATGGAACAGAGGTGTCAGATATTCAATTGATTTTATTTTATTTATTTATTCACTTTTATGGTGGTGTGTTTGTGTTTGTGCTTTTGTGTGTTTATTTATTTATTTTGTTTGGGGTTTTTTTCGGGGGGGGGGGGGGGGGGGGGGTTGGCTTCCTAGTTTGTTGGGTGGAACTAAGTTAGCTTTGCGCTTTACCTACTACATTTAACCTTTTAAATAATTTCACTAGTACTGATTGAAGTTGATTATGGCATAGTTTCTCACACCAAATTCTACATGCAATGAATATGTATAAATTGTTTTCAATGAGACTCAAGGGCCTTGAATTTCCAGTTATGTTGCTTGGACTCCCACCACATCTTCCAGGATCAATCATCTATGGGGACAATGCTCTATTTTCAGCCGATTCAAACTGTTCAGGGTGGAAAACCAAGTTTGTGCAGTGCTTTACCAACTATTTTAAAATTTTTAATAATTTCTCCAGTAGTGACCGAAGTAGATATTTTTTTGCATAGTTTCACACAAAATCGTACATGCAGTGGCTTATATGTGTGGATTGCTCTCAACGAGGCTTAAGAGCCATGTATTTCAGTTATGTTGGTGGTACTGCCACTCTACCTTTCATGGTTATATGATATCTATGGGGAGAGTGCTCCTTGATATTTGCATACACCCTGTGTTGTGCGCCGACAACAACCCAATAGAGGAAACCCTAAATCTCTAATGCACTAAGAACAGTACCACAAACATCACAAACAAAACAATCCCAGAGAAAATCACAGAAACATAGATTTAACGAGGTTCGGCCTTGTAGCCTACGTCCTCGGGGCAAGAAAATGGGGAGGGTTTTTATTGATTTCTGCAAATCAATACACTCACAGCAATGAGGATCAAGAGAGATCTGCCTCTATGCTCCTCTCTTCCACAATTGCTCTCATACACAAAACCCTCGGATACAAACCCTAGAAATCCAACACAACCTTTAAATAGGGCTTAAAACAACCCTTTCCGAAAACAGGCAGACCCGATTGTCAGTCGACCGGCCGGTCGACCGTGCCCAACCGAGAGTTGGGTCACTTCAGTCGGTCGAACGCCCGGTCGACCGATCTCCTCCTGCGGTCGACCGGACCGGTCGACCGCTATGCTGTGCATGTCAGCGTGCACGTCGGTCGATGGCCCGGTCGACCGAGCCACTGCTTCTGCCGACGGTCGACCGGGCCGGTCGACCGTACGCCTGTTCTGCTGCTGTTTCTGCTGATTTCTGGATCTCTTCTTCGTCGACTCTCCGACGACTTCCTCTCCCTACAATTCTCCACCTCGGTGAAGATTTTCCAGATCTGAGCCGATCTCCAACGTACCCCAGTCTATCACCTGACAAAATCGACACACGATCTCGGCGAAATCGACACACGATCTTGGCTTGCGCGCACCAGACGAAAATCGACACACGATCTCGACGAAATCGACACACGATCTCGGCTTGGAATCTGTAGCTCAGCTATCCACTGGAAAACACCACACATGTCTTTCCTACACTTCACCTTAGAAGAATTTTTATACATGCCGATCACCAACTGTGGCTCCTACTCTGCAACTTCACGACCTCATGAAGACTCCTCATGAGCCAACACTGACTCTCCAACTGACTAGCTCTATCTAGTCTTCCTGTCTTCCATTGACGGTCCAACCAAGTCTGCGTAGAGCACACCAAATACTATCATCGGCTTCAACTGGATGCACACCACTCCCTATGTAAGCTCAACGTCTTCTCACTGGAAGATCAACCTGTTCATCGAGATCACAACACCTCACCTCTACGTGAAGTCCAACTGGCCACAACACTTCACCTCTACGTGAAGCCTCTCCACCTCTACGTGAAGTTCCATCGGCCACAACTCTTCACCTTTACGTGAAGTTCCAAACAGCTTCTTGAGAACCCAAACAGCTTCATACGGGTTGCATCACCAACTGGCTGCGCCTTTACGGCTGCCTACGTACCTTGCCCAAAGGATCAAGCCAACCGTAGTTCATTGAAATAAGCTTCATCAAGCTCAAATACTGGTAGCTGTATCTGCAGCAGTGAACCTATCAGACTGAGTCATATGAACCTCCTCACGACCATCATGGAGAACAACGGCCTTCAACCTGAGCTTGCCGCGATCACAAGCTTGAGATTCATGATTCTTTCCCCACAAGCGTGGTTTCACCTTGGTTCCAATAGCTGCAAGCACCTCGACATCCTCAGCAATGTCTTCAACCTGTTCAGCATCAACTCTAGCTACATGAATTCCGCCCGGTGTCACATCCTGTGAAGTCTTCTCTAATGCCGAACCAACTGGAGATGGTGGAGTAGCATCAACCTCCACCCGCTGCGATATTTCCTTGGTCTTCGTCCTCTCCACCTGCTGAGAGACAGTGGACTTCAACACTGAAGTCTCTCCAAATGTGACATGCCTGCTCACCACGATCTTCTTGTCTTCGGGGTCCCACAACCTGTAGCTATTTCTTTTGACACCCCAAAAACATAAACATTTTTGCTCGCGGACTCACCTTGCCATTCTTGGCACTGAAGTAGGTCGGACTTCCAAATTCCTGCAGCAAACCATGATCTTGAGCAGCTTTCCCAGACCAAATTTTCAATGGAGCTTTACCTCCTATCGCAGTCGATTTATTCATGAGATGACTAGCATACACAATCGCCTCAGCTCAAAATGATCTGTCTAATCCTGCATTAGACAACAAACACCGAACCTTCTCCAGTAAGGAACGGATTACCTCCTTAGCCAACCCATTTGTACCTGTTGTGAAGTGAGTAGCAATACCTGTGTTCTGGCCAAATCATAGGAATTGGTACATGTTTTTTCCAACATTACCAATCTGAAGCTCCTTTATCTTCCTACCAATCTGCTTCTCCATTCTTCCTCTCCACGTCACCAATACATCTAGGGCTTCGCCCCTTTGTCTCATGGGATATATCCAACACTGCCTAGATGAACAATCAACAAAAGAGACAAAGTACCTGTGACCTCCAAGCGATGTCGTCTTAGCAGGTCCCCAAACGCTCACGTGAACACAATCAAGATGACCTCCATTGCGGTGAGTACTGGTGCTGAATTTCACCTTCTTATCCAGAACGCTGTGTTCACCTTCCAACTCGCAGGTAGCAGCACCTTCCAACGATTCCTTCTTTGCAGGAGCTTGCAAAGACCTTCCATCTGCTTGTCCGACCTTTACCTGCCAGACCTCCGGGCAACCATCTTCTGAAGAACTGGAAGTCTCCACCTGACCTGTCACCGTACTACCCTTCAAGTAGTAGATATTGTCTCGGCGGACGCCCTTCATCACCACCATCGAGCCTCTGATCATCTTGAGAATACCATGTCGAATAGATATCACTATACCCGATGCTTTCAAAGTACCAACTGAGATAAGATTCCTTTTGAGCTGAGGTATATACCTCACCTCCTTCAACTCTCGAACTATCTCATCATCCATCTTGATACGGACTGTACCCATCCCTTCTATATTACACGGATGGTCATCCCCCATGACCGTGTAACATCCATCCAGCTTCTCAAAGCTAGTAAACCAGGCCCTGTTCGGGCACACATGATAGGTGGCTCCGCTATCCAAGATCCACTCAGCACTATCTGAGTTACACACAGTAAGGGTAGTAACCGAGAGAGAGAACACCGATGAGTCATCATCCGATCCATCCGCTTGTGCGAGATTCGCCTCGGTCTTTGACTCCACCTTCTTACCTTTGGCCTTCGGGCATTCTACTTTCAGTGTCCTAGTTCCTTGCATAAGGCACACTGATTCCTCTTCAGATTTCCATAGCCTGATCTGGACTTCGATCTTCCTCTTTCCTCTTTGCCCTTCCTTGATGAACCCCTGCCTCTTACTGCTAGCGCCTCTGCTGACGAGCTTGACTGAGAAGGCTGTCTCTCCTTTCTCCTCGTCTCATAATTTGCCAACACAGACGACACCTCATTGTAGTCAAGTCTGTCTCCCATTGATGAAGGTTAAGGTGAATGTCTCATACTCTTCCGTCGGGAGAGAGTTCAGGAGGATCACCGCCTTGTCTTCTTCATCTACCTTGACATCCACATTGATCAAATCTGTAAGAAGTTTCGTGTAGCGATTTATGTGATCATTCACGGAGCATCTCTTCTTCATCTGAAACCCATACAGCTTGCTTTTCAGTTACAATCGCGATTTCACACTCTTGGTCAGATATTTCTTCTCAAGGGTCTCGCACTACTGCCTAGCAGATGTCTCGTGTAACACAAGATATTTGAGGTCTTGTGTTAGACACGATCTAATCAGACCACACGCAGACCGGTTCATCTTTCCCACTCTTCATCAGTGGTTTTGTTTCGCTTCTTCTCCAGAAGTAGAGTATCCTCAAGGTTCGATGCATTCAGGGCACCATAACCTCACACCTCCACATCCCAAAATTATTTGTGTCGTTAAACTTCACTACGTCAATCCTCGAATGAGGATTTATGGTCCTAACTGAAGTACTTTCTTCTACCATTTATCTAACTGGATCCTCTATTTATGCGGAAAAACAACTGGAAATAGATCACTACTTCGATAAAAATCAGATTTTTACCTTCTTCCTGAAACCCTAGAACGAGTTTCTGACCGGATCTACTCCATCAATGATTCCTTGAGAACTCCTTGCGTTGTCCTGAGATCGACACACGATCCCTCGAATAAGCCTTCCGCTGATCTGAGATCGACACACGATCTCCACCCGAATCAGCACCTGAAGCCCTCTGAATCGCCAGAAAAATCTCACGGAGAACCTGGAAAGCTCTGATACCACTTGTTGTGCGCTGACAACAACCCAATAGAGGAAACCCTAAAATCTCCAATGCACTAAGAACAGTACCACAAACAGCACAAACAAAACAATTCCAGAGAAAATCACAAAAACACAGATTTAACGAGGTTCGGCCTTGTAGCCTACGTCCTCGGGGCAAGAAAAGGGGGAGGGTTTTTATTGATTTCTGCAAATCAATACACTCACAGCAATGGGGATCAAGAGAGATCTGCCTCTATGCTCTTTTCTCTTCCACAATTGCTCTCATACACAAAACCCTCAGATACAAATCCTAGAAATCCAACACAGCCTTTAAATAGGGCTCAAAATAACCCTTTCCGAAAACAGGCAGACCCAATTGTCGGTCGACCGGCCAGTCGACCGACCCTATGCACCGGTCGACCGTGCCTAACCGAGAGTTGGGTCATTTCAGTCGGTCGACCGCCCGGTCGACCGATCTCCTGCGGTCGACCAGACCGGTCGACCGCTACGCTGTGCATGTCAGCGTGCACGTCGGTCGACCGGACCGATCGACCGAGCCACTGCTTCTGCCGACGGTCGACCGGACCGGTCGATGTACGCCTGTTCTGCTGCTGTTTCTGCTGATTTCTGGATCTCTTCTTCGTCGACTCTTCGACGATTTCCTCCCCCTACACACTGTGCAATAGTTTTTCGCTGATTCGAATTGTTTGTCTACTACCATCACCCTTGTCGTTAGTGATGTAATCATTGTCCTACCATTAAACCTTTGTTTCTATTGCTTACCAGATTACCTCGTGGGGTATTCTATAATATTATTTTCCTAACGGCAAACTAAAATATATTTATATTATTTTATCTAATGCACAATTGCTTACCCAAGGTTGTAGATTTGGATATATATTTTATCTAAGAGCAAAGTTAACTATTTGTTCAAGATCTGTTACCAGTCTGCTATTGTGTAGCAATCCTTTTTATTACTTGTATAACATGGTTAGCTTTCTTCAATCTTCTAGACACGAAATCAACGAAGAGTGGTGCAAGAGGCATGAATATCTTTAAATAACCTACAACTGTAAACTCCAATTGAAGTATTAGATAAAATAATAAAAAGATTTGAAAAATGAACATCAACGTTCCGTGATGTTCGCTCTCGTCTTTTGCTTCTTGGAAGTTTCTCAAACAAATAAAATAATAGTTAATTTTAAAAGATTGTATTTTTTGCCTTTTTTCTCTGGAGATATGATGAAAACAAGATAAATACTCACACATATACATACTTATAAGCCATACACATATACATACATATATCCAATAATATTTATTTACATATAAGGTTACATTCACATATATGAATACACATATATACATAAATAACAAACATACATACACTTACATACACAACTAGATCGATACAAACACACATACATATAAATGCATACATGGACATATGTATGTACACATTCACCATACACATATATAGATATAAAAACATGCACACATAGATCCATAATCACACATATACATATATACACGGATATACATATGGGCATGTGCACCATACACATATACAAATTCAAAGATATAAATATTCATAAATATGTACACGCACAAATACATACATAAAAAACATAAGATACATGCATACATGTAAATCAATATTATCCCACTAAATTATCAAAATGAAAAAAAGCATTTAACAAATATTTCTAAAATCAAAATATATTTACCTTGATTAACTAATCAGAATTGTAGTTTTATCTTGATAGTTTTAACTTAACTAATTACATTTAAAAGTGATATGATGTTAATTTACAGCATATTTCTAACCTCCCTCTTGCTAATATCTCTAAAGGATTCAAACATGGTTCACAGTCGCGGTCTCGGCTGTCGACTCGGCGGGTACTGAGACGGATTGGTCTCGGTGACTCGGATCGATATCGGGCGATACACGCAAAACGCTATATAGAAAGCTAAAAAATTCTGAAAAAATCACGATAAATCTTAAAAAAAAAATGTAGATATCCACATTCATGTATTACATGTCCAAAATATATTACCTAGCACACTAAATATAAAGCGAAAGTATAAATACACGCATCATCGGTAGAAGCATATCAAAATACATGTATAATATAGTAAATTGCACAAACTACATTCATAAATACATGCTAATGTAGTTATTTCCATATTGAATTATAATGAGGTACAAAATCATCATCATAATGCCGAGTCGACCGAGTCAACTCCGATTCTCGGCCGAGTCGGTCTCCTTTGAGTTGAGTCGACCGACTCGTGACTCGGACTCGTGACTCGGAGCAGGCCGAGATGGATACGACTCGACCGACTCATCTCTGACTCGGCCAAGTCTTTGAATCGTGGATTCAAAACAATCTTCACATTTCTACTTTTGAAACCTATAAAAATAAATAGAATGAGTTTATAATTTTGATAAAATATAAAAAATTGAACATAAAACCTAATTACCTAATCAATTTTGATAATATATAAAAAATCTTCACATTTATTTAAAATCACATAACTAACGTCGTGTTAAAATCTCTAAAACACTATAAGAGAATCTTCATATTTCAAATTTCAAACTGTGTAAAATTAAATAGAATTAGTTTCTAATTTTGATAATATATAAATATAAAAGCAAACTTATGAAAATATAATAGTGCAAGATTGGTGAATATGTTTAAAAAATCTACAATTACAAACTGCAATTGAAAGATGAGATAAAATAATATTAGAAAAATTCGAAAAAGAACTTAATTAACATTGCGTGACGTTCACTCTCTTATTTTGCTTCTTGAAAGTTTCTCAAACAAAGAAAATGAGATTTAAGGTTAAAAATTATAAATTTGCCTCTTTTCTCTAGAGATATAAAGAAAATAAGATAAATACTCACGCAATACATATGCTATTTATTCACACATATAAGATTACATTATCTATATGAACACACATATACATTAGTAATAAACGTACACACACACATACATACACATACATAGATCGATACAAATACACACATATAAATGCATATATGAATTATATATGTGTGTATGTATCTTGTGTTATTTATGTATCTATTTGTCTATGTACATGTGTTTGTATATGTACGTTTACAGACAAATAGATACATAAATAACACAAGATACATACACACATGCATATATCCAATACAATTTTCACACACATATATGGATATATTTACATATATAAATATGCACATATGCATATACAAACATACATTAGTAACAAATATACATACATTAAATGTACATACATAGAGCCATAATTACACATGTAGATACATGTATGGATATACGTTGCGCACCATACACATATCTCGATACAAAGATATTTACATACACATAGAATGAGTTTATAATTTTGATAATATATAAAAATAAAAAAAAACTTATCAAGATATAAATGTCAACCTTCTAAAAATGAAATAAACGAAGAGTGATGCAAGTGGGTTGAATATCTTCAAATAACCTACAATTGCAAACTCCAATTGAAAGATGAGATAATATAATTTTAGAGATTAAAAAAAAACCTAATTATAACTCCTTGATGTCTGCTCTACTTTTTTCTACTTGGAAGGGCCTTAAGCAAAAATAATGAGATTTAAGCAATAATAGAAAATAATATTTATTTAAAATCATATAACTAATCTCATGTTAATGTCTTTAAAAGGCTTTAAGAGAAATCAACTGTATGTCTTTTTCAAACGTGTAAAAGTAAATATAATGAGTTTCTAGTTTAATAATATTAAAATATAAAGAACTTATTAAGATATAAATATCAACCTTTAAGAAATGACAACAAAGAATGATGTAAGCTGGGTGAACATCTGCAAATAATTTACAATTATAAAATTCAATTGGAAGATGAGATAAAATAATATGAGAAAAGATACGAAAAAGAACCTGATCAATATTCTTTGACGTTCACTCTCATGTTTTACTTCTTGGAAGTACCTCAAACAAAGAAAACTAGATTTAAGGTTATAAGATTGTATTTTTTGCCTCTTTTCTTTGGAGATATTAAAAAAATAAGTTAAGAATACTCAAACATATAATTACACATAGACCCATGCATACACATATAAATATATATAAATACTATTTATTCATATATACACTTTTAAGGATACATTTACATATATGCACATTCAAATATACATAAGTAACAAACATACATACACACACATATAATCAATGTATATATGTATGTACACACCATACAGATATATAGATATAAAGACATACATATACATACACATGTACACACAAATAGATATATAGATAACATAATACACATGTATATATTTATATCCACTACTATTTTTCATACATATATTTAAGGTTATATTCACACAGACACACACACACACGAACATACATTAGTAATAAACTCATACAAATATACATACACATAGATCCATACACGCATGCAAATATACATACATTAATGAATATATATATCCCTGTTTTAAATATCGGCCGAGTCGGCCGAGATATCGTCCGATATCTCCTTTTTTGCCTGCTGCCGATACAATATGGGAAAATCGTTCACCATTTTGTTTGCAGCAAAAAAGGGCCAATATTTGAAATATCGGCCAATAAATCACCCAATATTGGCCGATAAATCGCCCGATATATCGCCCGATATGAAATAACTTATTTATTGTACGACTACGTGCAAATTTATATTATTTTTTACTGTCTTTGCAAGCATATTACATCATTTTTATTAGGTAGATGATATCTATGACTCTAAACCAACTTTTAGTTATTAATATTTCATTATATATAGTGCCTGATATGAATGTTCGATATGCGCGCCTATCCCCGATATCTCCCCCGATATCCGATATCCGATATGAAAAACCCCCATCTGATACGATCTCGATATCCGATATTTAGAACCTTGATATATATGTGTGTGTGTGTGTGTGTGTGCATATATATATATATATATATATATATATATATATATATATATATATATATATATATATATATATATATATATATATATATATATATATAGACACGCACACAACATGTCTTAGTGGTTAGCGCACTTATTTCAAGCGCGGGGGGTTGGGGGTTCGAAACCTCTGTTGAGCGCATTTATAGATTCACATTTTACCTTCCATATATATATATATGTATGTATAAAGAGGGGGAGACACACATACCATACTATATAGATACAAAACATACATATCCATACACGTGCACACACAAATACATACATTAGATGGCCAACCCATGGAAAATAAACATTGAAAAAGGAGATCTAGAAGATGAGTGTAGGATTTTATTAGGATCAGAATTGGGCTCCTTTGGTATCAAGGGTTGAAATTTTCTTTGTTGGAGGATGAGATCTAGTTATACTTAACTGAGTTGATATGGAGAAAGACGGGAACAGGCGTGATCTTCGTGATTGCATGTTTTGCACATTATAACGCCACGATCAGTGGTTCTTGTTTGTTATGAATCGCATGCAAGAAAATTCACCACTATCCATAACTGCCCACACTGAGTGGCGTTACATATTATAAACATAAAAGATAATAAGGTTGTGTAACTGTCAGCGAATATCGAGAGTGAATTGTTGCTGGAGCTGCTTGGTCATAGCTGAAGTCTTCGGAACGAAAGAAGTCTCGAAGTGGAGAGGATCTTGAGGAGGCTGGGAATAACGTGGACTTCGAAGGAAAGCTCTGATGTACCTCGGAGAGCTGGAAGGTGAGGGACACGTGTCGCCATTTTGAACGTGGTTAGATTTTGACTACTACAGGTGCCCCTGCTCTTTTACTTATTAGATCCTGCGGATGGAAGTCTGAAGAGTAGAGTTGGTAGGAGACCTTTCAATGGCTTAAGTTTTTCTTGATGTTCATGGCCAGACGAGGATCTGGACCATAAATGCGGATCTTTAGAATTTAATTACAGGTTGTACAACTGGCTGCCAACAGTCGCATTAATCGGTTAGATTTATCTGGGATCGAATTATGTGCTTTTTCAAATCCAGGGAACATAATGATTGGGAGGTAGGTTGTTTTAGCGACGATGATTGATCTTCTGCTGATTCGGTTGACCGAAAACTTTGAGATGTGGATTGGCTTTTTGGGGATTGAAAATTTGAATTGGAGGCCATTCAGCTTCTCTTCCATCTATAAATAGAGTGGAACCTTTAGATGAAATCACTTCTGCTATCTTCTCTGAGGAACCTTGCTTCAAAACTCCTTTGTTCTGATGAATCACCATGTCTTCAGGGAAAGGAGAGGATGAAGGTGGAGGAAAGGGTGGATGGGCTCTCGCCATGTGGGATTCTGGCTGGTGCATCACATTTGTTGTCGTAATGAACCTGTTATGGTACATTAGGTGTCGTGATAGGGTGCCGCTGTCAGGGGTGACAGGTGAGAGTTTGGCTCTGATCGGAGGTGATACTTGTCCTGGGAAGCTCTGAGTTGCTAGCGTGATTTCACAACCGTCCAGTTATGTCTTGCAGGCCTCAGTCTACTCGGACGCCGGTGCCTCACACTTGGAGGTTCCTTCTGTGCAGCTAGCATTAGGAAGAGATAATGAGGTGTTTACGTCGAGGCTCCGCCTATGAATCACTCTCTTCCAGAGTCAGACCTCTTTTTCAGAGCACATTGACGTGGTGTGATATCATTATTATCTTGTGTCTTGGAACTTCTAGTTAGACATTGCTGCTTCGCGTGTCTTGTCAGAGTCTGTCTGAAGCCCAGGGCATTGCCATGACTTTAGATGGCTTCTTGGGGATTTTTGTCACTCTCTGCGATGCGCGAAGGAGGGTTTTTCTAGTCTGGCTTGCTTGGAGGCGTGTTTTAGGCGGAGATGAGAATATCGTTCATATTGAGGATCTCTTTTTTTATGAAAGAACCTCCGGAACTTCTTCAGGGGACCCTGGACTGTGGTGTGAGCTATGAGGTCGTGCGTTCTGATAGATATTCTCCGGAGAACATGCTCTTGGAGTTCGGAGGTGTGGCTAGACTTAGCAGCATGACAGAGGGATCGGATCGGGATCATCTGTATTTTAAAAAAAAAATGTAAACACAAGAATGTAATTGAACTCTATGTTATTCCTATTAGATGTAATAAAGTATGTATTTGAAGGAATGTATTGGAATGGAAGGACTTTTCGGAATAAAACACACATATTTCTTTGAAATTGAAATGTTTGTTTAGATCTTGTCTGGCTTGCTTTACTGTTGGCTTTTCGGAATTGATATGATTATGCCTCTTCAGAGTACTGACGGCTATCACTGGTTTGGTTGGCCATCCTGAGAGTGACTTGGTAAGCTTGCAACGTTGTTTCCGAGTGGGGGTAGTCTCATTAGCAGTACCTGCAAACTTTTGGCGTCTGAGTAGGAGAAATCCAGCAGTGGAGTTGGATTCACGATTACTTTCGAGTGGGGGTTTGACCCCAACAAGGAAGCTGTTACTTGGGACTCTGAGAGAGAAAAATTCCTGCAGTAGAGTAGGGATTCCGAGTGGGGGTGGAATCCACAATGGAGGGGCTCAGTGTGTTGTTGTCTCTGAGTGGGGTGCAAACTTTCGGAGGAAGGATGATGCGCACAAGCATGCAATGGAACATCTTATATTAAATGTTAGATGCAGTATAATAAAAGTAATAAAAGCTAATACGAATAAACATTAAATAGATTAGGCTAACCGAATCATGTATACTCAGCTTCTAATCACACAAAACTAGTACGTCGAAGGGATAATCCAAATAAGGAAAACCTTATGTATATACCCATATGACCTGTGCAGTTATGAGCTGAACATACATAATATGTTTTATCTCGAGATAAGCAATGCATACAAGCATATGCAAAAGTTGTGTTCGGATAATACCTGAATGATCGTAGTTGTGTTCAGATAATACCTGGATGATTGTACCTTCTCAGAATGCTTGATTTCTCTAGCCTCTAATCACACAACTAGTAAGCCGAGGAGACAATCCAAACAAGAAAACCCTTATGTATATACCATATATTTCGTGTAATTATAGGCTCTTCAGAATGTTTACTTGCAAATTTGAAAAAGGGCTTGAGGTAGGGGTGTGACCCGGAGATAGACGTTTACTCCGAGCGAGGGTAAGACCCACAACAGAGTGACAATCTAAACCGTCGAATAGGAGAATCCCAACAACTGAGTGAGGCTTCGAGTGGGAACTCCAGCAGCGGAGTTGAGTTCAAAGTTGCTTTTGAGTGGGAGTTTTGCCTCGTCAGTGGAGCTGTGAACTTGGTAAGAACCTGAAGTGAGGGTGCGACCCATCGTCAGATTAGATGCGTTTACTCTGAGCGAGGGTGGAACCCACAAAAGAGTGATGATTTGGCTTGGACCTAGCAGAGAGAAACTACCAGGGGTTCATCCACTTGTAGGCTTGCAATTGTGTTACGCGCGTGGTAGAGGAAAATTACCATAGGTAATTTGCCGGTAAGAATGGGGTCCCGTAGGCGGTTGCTTTTGTTGCCGTCCCCGAGCGGGGTTGAAACCCACATCGGAGCATGCAAGCATTGAATTTCGAGGGGGATCCCAACAACGGAGTAGGCTGAGATGGTTAGGAGAGCTTGCAAGCATTGAATTTCGAGGGGGATCCCAACAATGAAGTAGGCTGAGATGGTTAGGAGCAAAATATAATTTTATTTGATAATGAAAAAGTACAGGGAAGGTCATGAATAGTGGTAGTGCCATGTTAGGAGAGGTATGATCACTCGATTTTGGTTGATCCCATGCTGTGGTTGGATATGAGGCAGAGTGCTCGGTTGTACGGATCCGGAGGTTACTTTGGGTGTGAGGACATATTCCATAAGGGAAGCCCTAGCGGATGAGTTCATCCAGGTATCTTCGGAGGCTCCAATAATGGGTGATTTTATGTGCCTTACCATCATGGTAGGGGTGGCACTCTTTTGCCTTAAGATGCGAGGGGTCGTACTGGATGGGTCTCAGACACCTAACCCAGGGTTGGTCCTTGATGGTGTTGAAGACCTCGTTGATGGGGAGCCTGAGCGAAGTGAATTGTTTTGTCGGCTTCTAGGCTCGGAGCGGGCTCGGTGAGAGGATCGAGAGCGTTGTCTCTTGTGCAGGTTGCCACTGTTCCGATCTGGGCATGGTTGAGGCTTCGTGCGAAGACTTCGACTTTCCTCAATGATCGCCAGGCTTTGCGTAGGTGTTGGAAGAAGTCTTCGTTGCCTCCTTTAACTTGATGTAAGGCTCAGCTCGAGATAGAACCTCTCGCTCATCCGAGTAACATTGTGCTTCAAAAGATGTTTGTACAACGGGTGAGAGACTTGCATTCTGTTGTGAATGCGAGTGCAGAGAGGTCCTCACCGTAGTTGGGGACCTTGGCCAATTAGCTCTGGAAGTAGCCAATGTAAGATTTGTGCTATCGCTCTGCCTTATTTTGACAGTGAGAAGATGGTGGTTATTCCTCTTAGTCTCCCGACAAAATACATAGTGAGAATGCTTCGGTTACCTCCTTGAAGTTGTGGGGAGAGCGGGGCGACAAAGAGTAGAACCAATCTAAGGCTACACCTTTCAGATTGGTAGAGAAGGTGAGGCATATGAGCGGATTGCTGCGGGAGTAGACTACCATTTTGTCCCTAAAATGCCTGATGTGTTAGATTAGGTTCTTTTATTGTATCCTTTCTAATATTATTTTATCTCATCTTTCAATTGAGTTTTGCAATTATAGGTTATTTGAATATATTTATCATTCTTCATTGATTTTGTGTCTAGAAGGTTGACATTTATATCTTTATAAGTTTGCTTTTATAATTATATATTATTAAAATTAGTGAATATATTTCATTTTACAGCTTTTGAAGGTAGAAATATGAAGATTCTCTTGAACCATCTTAGAGACATTAACACGAGGTTAGTTATGTGATATTAAATAAATCTCTTTTGTTTTTGCTTAAATCTCAATTTCTTTGTATAAGATCATTCTAAGAAGTAAAAGACGAGAGTAAACTTCAAGGAATAATAATAACGTTCGTATGTGTATAATGTGTGTATTTATATATGTGAATGTATCTATATATGTGTTTATGGATCAATGGTATTGGATATAAGTATGTGTATATGTATCTTGTGTTATTTATGTATCTATTTGTCAGTATACATGTGAATAATTGTGTATATATGTATGTCTTTGTATCTATATACGTGTATGGTATGTGTACATACATATGTCCATTATATGCATATATGTGTGTGTATTTGTATTGATCTATGTAGTGTGTGTGTGGTATGTGTGTTCATATATGTCAATGTATCCTTATATATGTGTATGGATAAATAATATTGGATATATATGTATGTATGTATGTATGTATGTGAGTATTTATCTTGTTCTCTCTGTATCTTGAAAGAAAAGAGGCAAAAAATACAATTTTTAACTTAAAATATTATTCTTCGTTTGAGGCCGTTCCGAGAAGTAATAGTGAATATCAAGGAATGTTGATTAGGTTCTTTTTTTCTGATATTATTTTATCTTATCTTTCAATTGGATTTTGAAATTGTATGTTATTTGAAGATATTCACCCCACTTGTACTATTCTTCATTGATTTCACGTCTAAAATGTTGACATTTATATCTTGGTAAGTTCGCTAATTTATTTATATATTTTATTAAAATTATAAACTCATTCTATTTTACTTTTACAAGATTTGGAAGGTAGAAATACGAAGACTCTCTTGATTTCATCTAGAGATTTTAACACGAGGTTAGTTATGTGATATTAAATAAATCTTATTTTCTTTGCTTAAATCTTTTTTTAGGTGTACTTTTATTTGATAATAATTGTTTGTCTGCTAGAATTTTTTATGAAATTTGATAGACTCCAACTTACATAATTTTATTTGATTACTATGAAATTGATATCAAAATTTGGATTGTTAAACAAATAATCTCAAATAAAAAGGAATTCCAAATTCATGTGCACTTTGTGCACATGGATTTTCCCAACATCTATATATTTCCATTGAAAGGAGCTACATTTCATTGATAACTTCTAGAGTGCTACATATATACACTCTAGGCTATTCAGTTGACATAATTGCCTAGAGAATTAGAGGGATGAGGAGAAAACCCTGGCTGTCACCCCTCACTAGATAACCCCTGAACTCATACATCCATTGAATACCCAAGAAAAGCATAAGATTACACACAAGTTTGAGAGGATTTCCAAATGGTCTACATCATTTCCCACTTTCCATTGACAGGTTCTTAGCAGTATGTTTAGGCCTTCTTAAATTCTCCTAAACATCATCTATCTTGTGCAACTTTTGATTGTGAAAGATCATTCTAATCCTTTCTTGCCATATATGCCAATCTATAGCAATAAGGGCTGTCGTCTAGATATCTTGGAGGTCTTGCCCTAGCTTTGGATTTCTCCTTTATCAGTATTGCTTCCTCTTGAAGATTGCCTTTAGGTGGTGAGTTTCTTTAGCTTCAATCTACATAGTCAATAAGTAACTTGAGAGGGGGCAAAAAAAATGATCCCTATTTTTTGTACTTGCATCACACAGTACACAGTTTGTGCTTTGGATAATCTCAAATTTAAATAGCCTTACTTTAGTTGGTAGCTTATCTTTCAAAGCTCTCAACAAGCAACATGACATTTTAGGGCTGGAGGCGGTGGAATCAAATCACATTGTATAGCTCATATGACGGGACATTGTCCCTAATGAAGTTCCTGGCTGATGCAAATGTGAAAGAACCAGAGCTTGTTGCTCTCCATGATCACTTATCAGGGTGAGCTGATATTATGATACTGGAGATTAAATGCCAAATAGGACTTAGTGCTGGTATTTGGAGATTCCAGTGGCCACTCTGAATCAGATTATTGACTTCCCAAGCCTGTTATTAAAGTTATCATGCTCCAACAGGTCCAATCTGCCCTCATTCAACATGGTTCATACCAAAGTACTGATTCCTGTCCATTGCCAATTTGCTTTAGGTGGTGAGTTTCTTTAGCTTCAATCTACATAGTCAATAAGTAACTTGAGAGGGGGCAAAAAAAAAAAATGATCCCTATTTTTTGTACTTGCATCACACAGTACACAGTTTGTGCTTTGGATAATCTCAAATTTAATAGCCTTACTTTAGTTGGTAGCTTATCTTTCAAAGCTCTCAACAAGCAACATGACATTTTAGGGCTGGAGGCGGGGGAATCAAATCACATTGTATAGCTCATATGACGGGGCATTGTCCCTAATGAAGTTCCTGGCTGATGCAAATGTGAAAGAACCAGAGCTTGTTGCTCTCCATGACCACTTATCAGGGTGAGCTGATATTATGATACTGGAGATTAAATGCCAAATAGGACTTAGTACTGGTATTTGGAGATTCCAGTGGGCCACTCTGAATCAGATTATTGACTTCCCAAGCCTGTTATCAAAGTTATCATGCCCTAACAGGTCCAATCTGCCCTCATTCAACATGGTTCATACCAAAGTACTGATTCCAGTCCGTTGCCAATTTGCTTTATCATACACTGCATAGCCTGAGCCTTCACACTTATCAAGTGCTTCTAGAAACCTGCATCTAGCATATTAGGATTTTCCTCCCATAACATATATTCTTCAAGTATCTTGCATGCATCCAATTTGACCAGAGCGAATTTGCTGTATGTAGCCTTCAAACCGTTTTCAGTCCAACAGTTGGGCATAAGTTATGTGGTCTTCTAATACCAAATCCACCTTCTACCTTGGTTCTGCAAATATCTGCCCAATTCCAGCTATACATTTTTCCTTTCTACAAAAAGTTTGCACAAATTCTTTCCACCTCTTTAGCTATTGACAAATGGAATTTATATGAGTAGATCCAATATGCTATTGTACCGTATAGAACTGTTTTGACGAGTTCATGTTGGGAATCACTAATTGTTATTTTTTTGTTTCATCTCTTTACTATTTATTTTAGGCTAGGCTCATTTTCCTCTTTATTTTTGTCCCATATTAAGTATGATGGGAGTTTCTTTTGTATGAGGCCTATATAAGGCCAAGACTTGCAGTTGTTTTAGCAGTTCAGTTGATTTTGAAAACCTTTGGCATTGCAAAATGATTTTGCTTTATTTTTAATCTTTGCATGTTATGTGCAGAGTGAGAGAGATCTTCGGGGTGCTGAAGCCCGAATTTTATCTTTATCTTGTTAAACTCTAATTTCTTTTCCTTTTATATCTTTTCCTCTTTCTTCTTTTTCTTTTTCGTTCTACATCAGTTTGGTATTAGAGCTAAAATCTTGCTTTTTTTCTTCCCAAAAAAAATCCTTCCACAAAAATCTCCTCTTTATTTACAAAACCCTAGATCCTTCTCTCTCCTTTTCTCTTTTTTAGTTTAAAAAATAAATCCAAAACCCTAGATTGGATTTAAAAAATAAAATAAATTAAAAAAATGACGGTTCATCGCTCCAAAGCCAAGATGACTTCCCGGTCTCTTCAACGTCCCCAGGCACCTCCGACGACCTCGTCGGACTTCCTCCACACCGCCACGCCACCGCCGCCTTAGCAGACCTCAGATCTAGTCACCGCTGACCGCTTCATCCCATCAACCTTGCCGCTGACGCAGATCCATCTCGTCGCCGCCTCTCTCATCGCAGATGCACTCCCGCCGCCAAATCTCCCACCCCAGCGGCATTGTCATCTTCAACAACCTCGCCGATGACCTATGACCTCATTGCCAATGCCATACCAGCCTCCAGACGTCTCCATCTTCCTCATCTTCTTCCTGCGCGACAGTAGATCGACAACACGTCATCGTCAGCACCCGAAGCCTTATAACTCGTCGACGACTACAAAGCCTTCAGAGTCTATCGTCGACTAGTGGAACTCATCGAGGAGATCTTGTCGATGCCGTCTTGCCCTCCCGATGCCACCGCTGACACCCTTCATCAACTACTGCCGTTTCCATCTCATCGTCTTCACCCTCGACAACTAGATCTGCAGCCACAATCATCGCCCTTGGCGTCAACCTAGAACTGTGGCTTTTGTTGTCCTCACCGCAAACCTAGCAGTTGGGAGATCAGAGCATGTTGATCATTATCGGGTAGAATTTGGTAAGGTTCGTGTTTGGATCCAATTTAAATTACTTTTGGTTTAAGTTAAACCTGTTATCAAATGGGTTTAGTTGAATCCACGTCTCAATTGGGTTCACTCCAATCAAGATTAGACCCGTTCCGGATTCGCCTGAGCCATCTTCGAGCCGAGCTAACCACTGGAGTGGACTCCGCGCCAAGCCTACATCCCGAGAAAGCCGACAAGCTGAGTTGACTCCAATCAAGATTCGACCCAACCTGGATCTGCCTGAGAGCCATCTTTGAGCTGAGCCGACCACCTGAGCCAACTCCAAGCCGAGCCTACAACCCGAGAAAGCCAACAAGCTGAGCTGACTTTTAGCGAGCCGAACCCCGAGCTGATCTGATATTATTGATCTGAGCTGACATCCAAGCTGACTCCAAGCCGCGGCTTGATTTGAGCCGTTAATGTTCATAAAAGTAGCATAATTTTGCTTCTGAAGCCCGTTTCAGTCCCGACCGGAGTTGATTCCAGTTCGTCTGAAGCATTAGATCTATAACTGAGCCTGAAGCCACTGGGATAATTTTGCAGCTTTTTGGGCAACAGATCCGACCTCTACATAACCTTATTTGGAGTCATTATTCGGTATTGGTGTTTTTTCAAGCACCTTTGGAATATTCTAACTCACCTCACTTTTTGCGATATTTTGCATATCTTTTGTGAATTTGTGGTGGTTATAAGCTATATTTATTGCTGCTAATTGCCAATATTGTTGCTTGTTGCATATTCACTTTTAGAAATTATTGTAGAAGTATCAGAAAATAAACATAAAGAAGAGACCTCTAGAGATGACACTCGAGATAGAAGAGAGGAGAACATCAATAAACGTGGGGATGGCGAAGATGACATAACCGTAGGATTAAAGCAGATTCTCCCACATTTGACGGTATTTTTGACCCGAAGATTTTTAGCAACTGGATGACAGACCTCGATTATTACTTTGATTGGTATAGGTTTACTGAGGAAAGTAAGATTCAGTTTGCTAGGATGAGACTTACAGGGCCAGTTAATATTTACTGAACCTCAGAAGAGAGGACATGAGGCGTGGGGCTTCCATAGAGTCGTGGGAGGAAATGAAATAGAAACTTGAGAAATACCTTTTTGATTCTTATAAACACGCCTTTTAGATAAAGTTCATAGCCTTCGCCAAGGTAGTAGGTCAATTTAGTACTATATTACCGAATTTGACGACCTAACCCTGCATTATGAAGTGTAAGAAGAATTCTATCAAGCTATATCTAGGTACCAGTTTGGGTTGAGATCAGACATCTATCGAGCAATGTTCATTCTCTCGCAAGATAGAGACCATTGAACAGGCAAGCCAGTTAGCTCAAGGCATAGAAAACCTCTCTCAGATTTTTTTCAAAGCATTGGTCATTCCTAAAGCTGGGGTGTAACCTAACCCAAACATTCATGCCACTAGTCTGTGATAAGTGAATCTTTCAAGAACACCAAGGGTAGTCAGTGCTTTAAGGTATCACATTGTTGCATTATATCCCTCTAAGAACATTCTAGTTAAAGAAGCTGAAGATGATGAGATCGAGAGAGTAGTTTATGAACCGACTGGGAGCGTGATTGATTCTGATGATGATGTTAAGATTTCTAGCATCCAATGATGTTAGGTATTCTTACACAACTGTTAGAGAAAGGACTAGCGTAGGTATAGTGTGTTCCATACCTATATTACCCACGAGGTAAAAAACTATAAATTGATGATAGATGGGAGTAGTGTGAATACCATTAATAAGACATCTTTTGAGAATATGAGTCTCAAGGCTGAACCACATCGTCACCCATACAACGTGAATTTGGTTGATAAGACTGTTTAATCTATTACCCTGTGTTATCAGGTCCCTATCAACATGTCTAGCTACGAGGATCGTGTTTGGTGTGATGTCTTAGACATAGACGTTGCACACATTTTGTTGGGTAGGCCTTAGTTGTATGACTTGGATGTGACCGGCTTGGTAAGTCTAACACTTATGAATTTAAATTCAAAAGAAAAAAGATAGTGTTGAAATCTGTCATGTCCAAATCAAATGTGGGAAATAACAAGGAGGGAATAATTACCAACAAGAATAATAAGACATTATGTTAGTGATTAGATTTCACTTTTCACCTGGTCTTCTAATGACATGTCTAATCCCAGGTCTAGAAATTCCCTCGATCTTCTCCCTCTTCCCCTAGGTATTTCACACATTGTCACAGTTGAGCCACCCGCACCACATTTGCATGAGTTGCATGAATATAATACATTATAGCTATTAGCCTACTGTAGAGTCTCACAAGCGGTTGAAGGAACTCATAAGAGGTGACGAGGTGCTGATTAGAGTGCACCTAGAGAGGTTCCCACTGGGAACTTTGAAAAAGCTCTTTATTCATTGCATGGTCCATACAGGTTTTGAGGAGGTTTGGTTCTAGTGCCTACGAGCTCGCTATTCTCCGTGATCCTAGGATCAACCCAGTGTTCAGTGTCTAGGACTTGACTCGTTATTGCACTTCCACGGGGCCACAACGCAGTTCGTCCATTGTAGCCACCACTGCTGAATAGACCCACCACTGAGGAGTTTGTGCAGTGGCGAATTTTTCGAAGCCGGGGAGATTGATGGTAATCAACAATTATTTTTTAGGTTCTTTTACTATTTATTTTAGGTTAGCTCATTTTTCTCCTTATTTTAATCTCATATTGATTATGATGGAGTTGTCTTTTGTATAAGACTATACAAGGTCAAGACTTGCAGTTGATTTACCATTTCAGTTGATTTAGAAAACCTTTGGCATTGCAAATTGACATTGCTTTGTTTTTAATTTTTGCATGGTGATGTGCAGGGTGGGAGAGAAATCTCCCGAGCGTGGAAGCCTGAATTCAATCTTTATCTTCTATAACCCTAATTTCTTTTCCTCTTTCTTCTTCTCCATTTCCGTTCTACATCAGTTCAAGTTTATGGAAAAGAGAGAATGAGTCGTCCAGCCTTCACTTCTTGTTCTTAGCTTGTCAATCCGTAGGGTGAAATGCTTTGCCATTGGGTATTGACTTGAGATTGTTAGACCAAGATACCTAAGCTTGCCACTTGGGATGCCTAACATTGCACTGAGAGCATCTTGATCATGGCAACCTTTGCTTATAAACACTATGCTCTTGCTTCTATAATACTTAGACATGTATTGAGAGACAAATCCTGGAAAGTGTTGTTCACACCTTACAAAAACATCTTGTTAGCTCTACGAAGATGAGAGACTTGCAACTTTGATCCTCTTGTGAAGTTTTGTATGCTCCTTGCTAATGTGGCCAGCTCCATATGGATAGACCAGTATTCCATAACAAGAACAAACAAACAGGGAGAGAGTGGATCAACCTGCCTTATTCTTTTATTTAAAGATGATCACCCTGCTTTCTTCTTTTGTTACTGCCAAAGTAACCTGCTGGTGACCCATTTACAACCACTGAGAAAGTAGGAGTTGATACAAACTCCTTGATCCATAAACTCAATTTAGTAGGGACATGCATTGCAGCATATATAATACACAAATTCCCTATTAATGCAATCAATTATTTTTTTTCAAATCCAGTTTGGTACAAGCTCTTTGTCCATGAGATTTGTTAAAATCTCAAATTAATTCATGTGCCAGCATGGAGCAATCACTAATTTGTCTCCCTTCAAGAAAAGCATGTTGATATGGAGATATGTTTTCAATCTATTACTCAAAGTTTTTAATATGAGTTTATAATTACATTGCAACATGATATTGGTTTGTAGTCAGATAAAGCACTAGCACCGTGTGATTTTAGTATGGGAGTTAAGAAGGTGTGATTTACCTGCTTACATCTTGCCCTTGGTGAAGAATGATAGAACTATTGAATTAATATCAACCTTAACAATATCCCAATATTTTAGAAGAACTTGGCATTAAATCCATCTGGGCCTGGTGCCTTGTCGGGATGCACTTGAAAGAGGGCTTTTTTTATCTCCTTGTACGTTATTCTCTTGACTAACCTGTTCCTAACTTGATCAGTCAGAAAATTTTAACAACCAATCTAGGAAACTTAGTCTAGTAGTCAACCTAGTTTAAAAGATTCTCATAATAGTCTGAGGCATGTGCTCTCAGTGTAGCAGTTATCAGATACAGGGTTGCCATCAGGTACAACAAGTTTTCTGATTGTGTTTCTGGAAAATTTTGAATTTAACTGCATTGTAGAAGAATTTAGAATTTCTATCACCTCTCTGAAGCTACACCTCTCTACTTTCTGTAATTTGTTCCTCTTCCTTACCATACCAACTTTCCAGCTGCAATTTGATAGAAGATTCCTCCTGCTGGAAATTGTTATCAAAAGGATCTGATTGGAGTTTTTCCAGAATGTGTGAGAGGTTATATGAAGGTTTTGTATATTTTTCTTTGGATTTATGTTGTCTGATTTAGACCACTTCTTGAGAGCTAACTTGAGAGATTTGAGCTTGGACACTAGTTTATACATTGGAAATCCTTTTAAATATTACTGAGAATATATTTAACTATATATTGAGACTGACTAATTCCGGTCTAATTGGTGTTTAACTAAGGAAGGAAATTAAAAGGTGGTTTTGTAATTAATGAACGTTCTATTGAATGAAAAACCTCCCACCTGATATTTATAGACCTGGCCAATTAGATTAGTAACATTGATTAGTTGTCAGATCTAACAAATAGTGATCGTGCTTGACAGCTTGAGTGTAAGCCCTGTTGGAAAATGTTGTTTAGGCACTCTTTGGAGTTTTGGTTTCCACAATTTTTGGAATCCTTCCATTTGAACTTCAGTTTCAGTTTCACATTTCAAGACTTAAAATTATATAATAAATAGCAAGTTTTAATTTGAATTAAACATCATAATCACATGTAACCTTCTTCCCGTGCCATGTGTTCATCATGTAGCCTATGAGGAATGGTGTGAAAGTAGGAGCACACTTAACGGGCACATGCCAGTTCCCATGCATGGTTCATGCTCATTAACCTCATCGCAGAGATAAATTGTTCTTTAAGCTTAGCTGAAGTATTATTCAAGACCAGTCACATGAACAACAACATAAATCATGTGAGACTCCAGAGCCAAATGCTTAATGAACCTTATTAATTCCTAGTTCACTCCCACGAGTTGAAACTTCAATCTTACCATGGAACAGAGGTGTCAGATATTCAATTGATTTTATTTTTTTTTATTTATTCACTTTTATGGTGGTGCTTTTGTGCTTTTGTGTGTTTATTTATTTATTTTGTTTTGGGTTTTTTTTTTTTTTGGGGGGGGGGGGGGGGGTTGGTTGGCTTCCTTGTTTGTTGGGTGGAACTAAGTTAGCTTTGCGCTTTACCTACTTCATCCTTTCAAATAATTTCACTAGTACTGACAGAAGTTGATTTTGGCATAGTTTCTCACACCACATTCTACATTTAATGAATATGTATGAATTGTTTTCAATGAGACTCAAGGGCCTTGAATTTCCAGTTATGTTGCTTGGACTCCCACCACACCTTCTAGGATCAATCATCTAATATCTATGCTCTATTTTCAGCTGATTCAAACTGTTCAGGGTTGAAAATCAAGTTTGTGCAGTGCTTTACCAACTACTTTAAAATTTTTAATAACTTCTCCAGAAGTGACCGAAGTTGATATTTTTTTCTTTTTGCATAGTTTCACACACAAAATCCTACATGCAGTGGCTTATATGTGTGGGTTGCTCTCAATGAGGCTTAAGAGCCATGCATTTTAGTTATGTTGGTGGTATTGCCACTGTACCTTTCATGATCATATGATATCTATGGGGAGAGTGCTCCTAGATAGTTTGCTTACACCCTGTGCAATAGTTTTTCGCTGATTCGAACTGTTTGACTGCCCATCACCCTTGTCTCTAGTGATGTAATCATTGTCCTACCATTAACCTTTGTTTCTATTGCTTACCAGATTACCTCATGAGGTATCCTATAATATTATTTTCCTTATGGCAAACTAAAATATATTTATATTATTTTATCTAATGCACAATAAATTGCTTACCCAAGGTTGTAGATTTGAATATATATTTTATCTAGGAACATGGTTAAACTATTTGTACAAGATCTGTTACCAGTCTGCTATTTGTAGCTATCCTTTGTATTGCTTGTATAACATGGTTAGCTTTCATATGTACTGAATTGGTAAGCTCTTGATAATTAAAGTAAATGACAAAAAGTATAATTGACATGTGAATTCACAGTTACAAAATTATATAGGCAATCCATTAATGTGGTTACTTTAATTTCTGTCTTATTTATGTGTGTGTGTGTGTGTGTGTGTGTGTGTGTGTGTGTGTGTGTTTGTGTGTGATGTGTTCTCTTCTTAGACATAAGTTGGTAAAGAAATTCTGGACAACATACGGTTTTCTGCCTGCAGTCTAATTATTCGGAGTTCTATAGCAATGTCTTCTCACTAGGGAAATAAGTGGGTCAAGAAAATTCTGGATACCATACAGTATCTGGCCTGTTGTCCAGGTGCCCTGTCTTCTCGGAATGCTTTAAGCTTTCTTAACTGGTTTTTTCCCCTAGTTTTGTAATACTTTAAGCTTTGTAAACTGTGATCCTTTTGGTAAAAATTGATACCCTATTGAGTTTTAATCTTGATTTGCTACTGAAAAATCTGCCCTTTTGTTGTTTGATTATGACCCACGTTTTGAATTCATGAATTGTTTGATAGACAGTTGATTCTACTCATGGTTTTCATTAAACCTCTCTCTCTTACAGAAGGCGAGGAATAACAAAGGGAAGCAGCCCCTAAAATGATAACTAATCAGAAACACGCCCTTCAATTCAAAATCTGTAGAGAGCTCAGGGCCTTCTCATCGGCTCAGAGAATCCAAAAGGTCCCATCTTTTACCCTTTTTTGATTGATTTCTAATCGTTTTGTAGTGCTTTAAGATTTCTAAACCCTGATCATTTTGATTGATATCCTATTTAGTTTTAATCTTTATTTGCTACTGAAAAATCTGCCCTTTTGTTGTTTGATTATGACCCACGTCTTGAATTCATGAATTGTTTGATAGACAGTTGATTCCACTCTTGGTTTTCATTAAACCTCTCTCTCTCTCTCTCTCTCTCTCTCTCTCTCTCTCTCTTCTCTCTCTCTCTGTGTGTGTGTGTGTGTGTGTGTCTGCGCGCGCCGCCGCCCCCCCCCCCCCCAACCCCACCCAAACATTCGCACGGCCCGGCAGTAAAACCCTTCAAGAAACCATTAGTCGCATATTGGAGTAAACAACCTGCAGTACAGAGAGTGTTGGAAGCCTAGTACAGGTTCAAGGTATAATGCAAGTCATTCATGGTTTGTTCATTTTAACGGCTTGTGTTTATATGAGTCTCTCAAACTTTGCCTCTGCTATCAAATATGGGATCTGCTATCATGTGCCTGCTAAAATTCCGTGAACACTTTATGCTGCTTCTAAAGATGAACCAACTGACACCTCTGTCCAGCATTGTTTAGATATGAAGGTAGGTAATGCAAAAAAAAAATTGATTGTTTAGATATGAAGGTAGGTAATGTGAAAAAAGTTTATGTTGCGAGCGAAGGAAAGGCTGTAAACGAGACAATGCTAGCTTTGGAGAAGAAGTCTATGAAAAATACCAATGAATTTGAAGCTACACCTGAATCAATGAGTCCCAAAGAGTCAATATCACTGAACAGTGCTCAAGCGTCTAAATAGAGCCAGGAAAAGTTGCTTGTAGTGAGCAATGTAGTTTTATCTACTTTTGTTCTATGATATTCTATAATTCTTGTAAATTGAGAATTATAGTGGAGCTCCTTTACCTGCCCGTGGTTTTTCCCGATTAAGGGTTTTCATGTAAAATCTTGTTTTGTCCCTCTTTTGTGTTGTGTTTTATTTACGTGCACTACCCTACTACATCTCTCTCTTGCGGTGAGAATCGACCGTCAAATCACTTATGACAGAAAATCACCACCACAAGCCTATAATTGCAAACTTCAATTGAAAGATGAGATAAAATAGTATCAGAAAACATTCAAAAAAAGAATGTGATTATAACTCCTTGACGTTTGTTATCGTCTTTTGCTTCTTCGAAGGGCCACAAATAAAGAAAATGGGATTTGAACAAAAATAGAAAATGAGATTTACTTAGTAGTACATAACTAACTTCGTGGTAATGTCTTTAAAAGTGTTCAAGAGAATCTTCATATTTTTATCTCCAAAACCTATAAAATTAAATGGAATCAGTTTCTAATTTTGTTAATATATATGTATAATAAAAGCAAACTTATTAAGGTATAAATGTTAATCCTCTAGACACGAAATCGACAAAGAATGGTGTAGAGGCATGAATATATTCAAATAACCTACAGCTGTAAACTCAATTGAAATATTAGATAAAATAATATTAGAAAAGAATCGAAAAGAGAACTTAATCAACATTGCGTGACGTTCACTCTCTTATTTTGCTTCTTGAAAGTTTCTCAAACAAAGAAAATGGGATTAAAGGTTAAAAATTATAAATTTTGTCTCTTTTCTCCAGAGATATGAAGAAAATAAGATAAATACTCACGCAATACATATGCTATATATTCACACACGTAAGATTACATTACCTATATGAACACATATATATACATTAGTAATAAACATACATACACACACATTCATACACATACATAGATCGATACAAATACACACACATAAATGCATATATGAATTATATATGTGTGTATGTATCTTGTGTTATTTATGTATTTATTTCTCTATGTACTGTTGACACTCTAAAAAAGACAAAACTCCCGAACTTTTCTTCAACCAGTCTGAACATGTCTAACTTGTCGATATTTACAAAAGAACAAGTCGCAGATGAGCGTTTTCTCATCTCTGAGGAACAAAGCAATAACTTGAACTCTATTAATCTAATAAAGCAGATAATAAGCCAAAGTTACATGTGAAGAAGCCAAAGCAAGTCTATGAAATCAGGTCTGATCAAATATCTAGCCTCGCAAAAATCTAAGATCGCCGAAAGGCCGAAACACTAGCTTCACACGAAGCTTCCATTAGCCCCGCCAAAGGCTAACCTTAGAGCTTCACTAGAAGCTTCATTCCTAACTTCATTGGAAGAAGGAATAGTCTAGCTCTGCTCTGAGCTGAATGTCTAGCTTCGCTAGAAGCTTTGCCCCCAGCTTTGCTGGAAGAAGGGATGGTCCAGCTTCGCTATAAGTTAAGTTCTAGCTTCGCATGAAGCTTTGAAGGTAATTTCGCTTGAAAAGAACTTCTCATTTAGCTCCGCAGCGAGCTTTACCAGGTCATCAATTGACTGTCTCAAAATCTCATGGGGGATTAACGGGTGAACCTCACTAATTTAGTGGAATTAATACCACTTTAAGTGGGCGGTTACACCCGCCCACTTCATCCCTCACATTAAGTGGAGACATTTAAGCCACGATGTCTAAGAATAGTTCGCTAGAACTTATTAGCTTCGCCGGAAGCTCGCAGTTAGCCTCGCGGCAAAGCTATTCTTAGCATCGCTTGGAGCTAAAGACTGATTCAGTCTTGTGAATTTAAGGGGGGACGGTTACACCCCATTTTGGCTACAAATTGCCCCTTGCTAAGCAAAGAAAAGGGGGATTGGCACAGAGAGAATTGGAGATTGGGTGGAGATTTAGAATCAAAGTGCCCTCTTGCTTTCCTGCTTTCAAAATCTCAGAGATTCAGTTCTCTTTCATTTAGGGTTCCAACAGGCCTTTCATCCTCAAAGATTTTCGGAACCAAGCGAGTAGGAAATCCGCTTGAGAAGGCTTACATGCCTGACGATTGCATCGTCAAAGGGATAAAGTGATCACGCGGTGACCAGATTCCTACCGGCATACTTTCCCAGAAATCTCAGAGGAGATCTACTTATAATCTTTCTTTTACTTGTAATTTCGCTCCTCATTCTTTTGTACGTTTTCCTTTATCAATCAAGTTTTTAATGGAAAACAAGATTGTGACTCCGCTGGGGACATCAGTCTTCTTTCGCAACAAGGAGATGATGTCGTAATGTAATGGTCAGAATGCTGAACCTGTTATTATTGAAAACTTGGTCATCCACTTTGACCAAGAGAAGTTCGAGGAACTTCTCTCTGGGGGTAGTCCAGCACAACATGCACGGAAGCATAGGAAGGTCTCCGTAGCCAAAGCTCCAGTGGCTATAGAGCAGAAAACACTTGAGACTTTAGCCACCACTGGTACAAGATGGTGAACCTCACTTCAACTCCCTTCAGTCTCAACTGAGGCTAAAGGCGTCTCACGCGAAGCCCAACAGGTTCCCTGGGAACCTAAGCTGCTCAGAATAAGCAGGTGTGGAAGGTGAAGCAACAAGCTCCACACGAAGCTTTAGGCTAAGTTGAGGCACAACTTCACCTCTCACTCGAAGACAAGGGCAAGATGCCCTTAAATTTTGGCAGCATCACTGATGCTAGCTGCGAGGCTTATTTGGAACCAGAAGGGCACGAACTTCTACTGTCTTCGCCCAACCCGAGAGCACTGATTCCTAATGCCAACTTCGCCCCTATGAGCGGAGTTAAGAAGGCGTCCCTATGTACTGATAGCATTGCTACCGCAACTCCAGTACCAAAGGTACTATTAAAACTCTTAGCCGCGAGGCTGGAACTGAAGCACTCTGCAGTGCTAAATACCTTCGCAACAAGGCAAAGAGCAAAGCACCATTACATGCTAAAGGCGAAGTCACCATGACCTTGCTTCCAATGTCCTCTGGCGCTAAGTGCGCGCTTCGGGGTGGAGTTACAAATATAGCTTCGTCAGGCGAAGTTAATACAACTGATAAGGTGATTTTCAAATCACATGTAGTTAAAACAGAAGCCTCAATGCAATTCCCCAACCCGAATTCTGTACACGATCGCCTCGTGTTTGTAACACTTGTCTTAATAAGCACCTCTTTCCTAACATTTTAATGCTTTAGGGAGGTGATGGGACTTGGGAGAGTAAGTATTCATGCTAGATACTATACATTATACTATGCTTATTAGTATGTATATACATATGTATGTATGTATGTATAAGAAATGAATACAACCTCATGCTTGTTGACTTTGCCACCATACCCCCTCACCATGCTTGTGGGTACTAGTACCTCATGGAGGGGGAGGCATGGAGCTTTGCTTATAGGGTAAGGTGTAGGAGTAGAGTGATGGGGTTAGGGAGGGACACTTGTCATGTTTTTATGGAGGAGATTGAGGTATAAATAGGAGGGGGATGAAGAGAACAATCTCATTTGGTAATACCTCTCTCTTCATCCTAACTCCACCAAAATCTCTCTCCTTGCTGCAGTAAGAGCAGCATCAGTAACAAAGGCAGCAGCAGCAGCAGCCCTTTTCCCCCATTATTTCTTCACAAACACACTCCTCCCTCTCATTCCCCTACAAACTCCCCTTACTTCCATATACAAGAAAAAGGCTCCATTTTCATGTTTTAACTCCAAAAACCCAATAGAACGAGCTAAAGTGGTGATATAACCTCACCATAAATAGAGATTTCTTGAAGACAAGGGTGATCTAGAACAAGTTAGGGGGAGTGATATTGAGAAGGCCAAAGAGATGATCAAGAGGGCCAATCTTCTCCTGTCCAAGGCTGAACCGGTGCGTCTTGAGAAAATTGCTCAGTTGAAGCAGCTCAGAGCTCAAAACGATGAAGTCCTGCAGCAAGAGATGGCACAAAAGGCAACTCTGACTCAAATTGAGGCTCGTTTGTCTCAAACGACGAACTTCAATGAAGCTGAGTTGAGATTGCAGGCATTTATCAGAGCTGCTAAAGAGAGAAAAGCAAGCTGGCCACCCTCGAAGAACGGATCAAGTCCTACGAAATACCATTATAGCTTGTAATCCATGTATCTCTTTTTCTTTTTGAATCAATAAAAATAATTTTATTTGACTCTTTTGTTGTATCTTTGATCGCTTTATCTTCTGAGTTTGCAATAATTTTAGGTTAAATTATAACTCTTAAAAGAAACGAGATAACGGTATAGTCTTCCAACTTATACCACAAGAATTTTAACTAATCTATTCAGAGGTTGACAACGTGATAGAATTAGTTATTTGATAAATTATCACCAATAAGTATATCAAAATAGGACAAAGCTAATTTGATGGTCTTCCTGTTCAGAGATAAATATTAACGTAACAAATTAAAGACCATCGGGTTTCTGAGTTAATTGTGATGAACTAGGCACCACAACAACGTGATGAAGTTGAGTTTGTCAATTCAGACTTAGGATTTTTTTTGTTTGTTGTTCAGAGGTGATGAACTGGATATGATAACAAAAGTGAAAAGTCCCTAATAGACTGGGGATAATGATATTTAGCTATCTGTCAATTCAGAGGTGATAAACTAGACATGATCGATTGATAAGCCGCTAAGCTCGAAATTTTGTTAGAGGTGATGATCTGGACATGATGACAAAATGGAGGAGAACCCGATTTAAGGGACCCATCTATTCAGAGGTGATAAACTGAACATGATAGACTAAAACACACTAAACTTCAAATTCACTGCCGGAGGTAGTCGTATTAACTTGGCAGCTAGCCCACAAGGGACTGCAAAGGTGAATTGGAATTGGGGTCCTGTTGGTTCAAAGGTAGTTGACTGGATATGACTAACTAAGGGATACCAGGCTTGCAATCTGCTGTTCAGAGGTTTACTATTAACATGACAGCAAGAACTCCTAGCCTTGAGGGAGGGAAGGAGAACAAAATTATGGACTCATCTGTTCAGAGGTGTTAAACTGGACTTGACAGTTTGAGTGCCATAAAGGGAGAGATCTAGACATCCGTCGGTTCAGAGGTAATCTGGACATAACCAACTAGAATTTGCTAGACTCAGAGCTTTGTCGTTCAGAGGTGGTGAACTGGACATAACGGCAAAGAAGTAGTCCCTACCAGACTGGAAGATGAGACTTGTTATTTGCCGGTTCAGAGGTAATATAGACATAACTGATTGAGAAACCACCAAGCTCATAATTTCTATTGTTCAAAGGTGACAAGTTGGACATAACGGTAAAAGAAATAATTCCACTGGGGGAAATAGGATTTGATCAAAAATTCCGTGGAGAAATTGGTATCTCCTTCGGATATAATTTGGGAGAAATTGTCAAAGGTATATTGTTAACGTGACAACCAAGAGAGTCTACTGGGAACTTGAAAGAGAAATAATAGACTTTGAGGAGAGTCTATTAGAAACTCACTGGGGAGTTAGAAAAATAAATCCCATAAGAGGATATATGTCAGAGGTAATTATTAACATAACAAAAAGAGCTCCATGAAGATTTAGAAAGGGATTTGTAAAGCAGCCTGTCAGAGGTGTTCTAACATAACATCAATTTAAGAATAGCAAGTGGAATTCGATCTGCTGGGAATATTAAACAGATCCGCGGGAATGTTGACTCTATCCGCTAGGAAATATGTTAGAGTCTCACTGCTAGGAAATATGTTAGACTCTATCCGCTAAGGAATTGAGTCTTGCTGTCATGTTCAACAGATCCGCGGGAACCGACGGATGTCTAGATCTCTCCCTTTTATGCTACTCAAACTGTCAAGTCCAGTTTAACACTTCTGAACAGATGAGTCTATAATTTTGTTCTCCTTCCCTCCCTCAAGGCTAGGAGTTCTTGCTGTCATGTTAACAGTAAACCTCTGAACAGCAGATTGCAAGCTTGGTATCCCTTAGTTAGTCATATCCAGTCAACTACCTTTGAACCAACAAGACCCAATTCCAATTCACCTTTGCAGTCCCTTGTGGGCTAGCTGCCAAGTTAATACGACTACCTCCGGCAGTGAATTTGAAGTTTAGTGTGTTTTAGTCTATCATGTTCAGTTTATCACCTCTGAATAGATGGGTCCCTTAAATCGGGTTCTCCTCCATTTTGTCATCATGTCCAGATCATCACCTCTGACAAAATTTCGAGCTTAGCGGCTTATCAATCGATCATGTCTAGTTTATCACCTCTGAATTGACAGATAGCTAAATATCATTATCCCCAGTCTATTAGGGACTTTTCACTTTTGTTATCATATCCAGTTCATCACCTCTGAACAACAAACAAAAAAAATCCTAAGTCTGAATTGACAAACTCAACTTCATCACGTTGTTGTGGTGCCTAGTTCATCACAATTAACTCAGAAACCCGATGGTCTTTAATTTGTTATGTTAATATTTATCTCTGAACAAGAAGACCATCAAATTAGCTTTGTCCTATTTTGATATACTTATTGGTGATAATTTATCAAATAACTAATTCTATCACGTTGTCAACCTCTGAATAGATTAGTTAAAATTCTTGTGGTATAAGTTGGAAGACTATACCGTTATCTCGTTTCTTTTAAGAGTTATAATTTAACCTAAAATTATTGCAAACTCAGAAGATAAAGCGATCAAAGATACAACAAAAGAGTCAAATAAAATTATTTTTATTGATTCAAAAAGAAAAAGAGATACATGGATTACAAGCTATAATGGTATTTCGTAGGACTTGATCCGTTCTTCGAGGGTGGCCAGCTTGCTTTTCCTCTCTTCAGCAGCTCTGATAAATGCCTGCAATCTCAACTCAGCTTCATTGAAGTTCGTCGTTTGAGACAAACGAGCCTCAATTTGAGTCAGAGTTGCCTTTTGTGCCATCTCTTGCTGCAGAACTTCATCGTTTTGAGCTCTGAGCTGCTTCAACTGAGCAATTTTCTCAAGACGCACCGGTTCAGCCTTGGACAGGAGAAGATTGGCCCTCTTGATTATTTCTTTGACCTTCTCAATATTATCCTTAGCATCAAGAAGAGCGCTGTTGGAAGCATCAATGACATCTCCAATTTCTGTTTACCTTCTTTCCAAGGACTTCATATATGAAGATACCGCCTTGACTGCTTCCTGTGCCACAAAGTGAGCCTCTCGCATTTGAGTCATGAGACGTTCAAGCTCTTCATTAACTGAAGAATCCAAGTCCGAGCTGCTGAGGTGACGCCACTTACCCACGTCCTTCTCAAACTTCTCTACCAGAAGCTCTAATGCAACAGCTTGGTCATCCCCTCCAAAATTTAGATACTCAATGTTTCGAGATGACCACCTTTAGTGCGGAAAATGAGGTGACCGAGCCTTTCAAAATTAAAGCAATAGATCGTTTTAGGCTCTTGTAGAGGCTGTTGACCATCTCAATCACAAATTCCTTCTCAGCCTCAATTACTCCCGGCGAACGAGTAGTCTCAGAAGACAAAACTTCCACCAGTTTCACTGTCATAATGGTGGAAGAAGTGGCAAAAGCATTGGTTGTAGAAGGACGAGGAATCGCAGGCGGTCGAAGAGGAGTCTTCATTGATACTAGTACACCGGCCACGGCAGAGGTAGGGTTGGTGATTGCTCCAGGAAGAACTAGCTCGATAACCAACGTCAGAGACGTCAGACGGGTGATTACTGTTTTCCATTGATTTGCAAAGGGGAAAACTTACAAAAAAAGAGTCGAGGAGCTAAATTACAAGTATTCTAAAAGATTACAAGTAGATCTCCTCTGAGATTCTGGAGAAGTGTGCCGATAGGAGTCTAGTCAGCGCGCGACCACTTTGTCCCTTTGACGATGCGAGCGATGAGATTCCCTTCTCGCCTGGTTCGGGGAATCAGAGAACAGAAGGTTGGTAGAACCCTCTTGTTTCTTCTCAAGACCGCCTTCGCTTAGGAATTCCTTCTCGCCTGGTTCCGAAAATTCCTTGAGAAGAAGGTATTAGGGTATCAACACCCTGATTACAGAAACAACTCTCTAAAAGTCTCTGAATTCAAGAGAATAGATCTCTGTTTGTACGCGTGGTGCGTCCTTTCGAGAAGTCGTGAAGAAGTCCTTGCGTGTGTGGGAGCTTTTCGTGCACGCGCCTCGTGGTCGTCCTCCTGGTGGGCTATTTATAGGGAGAGTAAGGGTATAATTGTCCCTTGAAAATATAGAAACAGATTGAATCAAATCTATTCAAATCTGGAAAGTAGTCTTGCTGCGAGGCTAGGATCAGCTTTTACGAAGTTAGAAATAGCAAATCGGTTGATCCTCTTGATCTGTTTTGATTCTTTCCATATAGCTGGAAGATTTTCCCTGATCCTCTTACTCGTTTTAGGGGAGTCGAGAGATTATGGCAATCAACTGCCAAATTTGATCTCAGATTTGATCTTGATTGGATTTGATCTCAATCCTGATTAGATATTTGATCTCAATCCTGATTGGATTTGATCTCATCTGGAGATTTAATTGGTCAAAGGTTGACCATATCAGACCCGTAGCGGAGCTGCCCGCGTTGAGCTCGCAGCGGAGCTGGAAGGCGCATGTGGCGAAGTCAGAAAACAGCTCTTCAGCAGAGCTAGATATCGTCTGTGGCGAAGCTACCGAACATCCTTCTGCATGGTTGCGTGTGGCTTCAAGCGAAGTTAACTCTCTCTGCGGAGTTAACTGAGCACTTCAAGCGAAGCTATAAGTTAGCTTCCTGATGGAGCTGTGAATGGCTTCAAGGCGAAGTTAGGTGATCTTAGCCTCTCAGGCGAGGCTATCCCTTTGGGCTCATGCGATGCTAAGTGCTAGCATTTTAAACCTGTTGAGGTCTGTTTAAAGGCAATCCGGGCTTACTGTCTGCCAAGTTGCTTCTTTGTCCCTCGGAGATGGGTGAGGTCGTCAGCTTACCTGTCACTTGTCTTTTGTAAATGTCAACAAGTACAGAACTGGTTGTCAGCTTGTCTATCACTTGTCTTTTGTAAATGTCGACAGGTTCAGACATTGTTCAGACCAATCAGTCTATCTTTCACTTGTCTTTTGTAAATGTCAACAAGTGTAGATATTGTTCAGGCCAGTCAGAATCTTGTCTTTTTTAAAGTGTCAACGAGACCCCCTTCAAAGTTTTCGAAAGTCTGCAATGGCTCAGACTTCGAAATATTTTGAATTGCTTTGATGGGTGGTATGTGAAGTACGAACGTCGCCATGGTAGTTGAGTTCAGCTTTGCTTTCAATCTTGCTTTAGGATAGATTCGCCGAAAAATCGTGTAGCTTCGCGTCTGGGTCCCCCGGAATAAGTTCGCTTCGGAATGTCGTTCCTTTCCCGAGGCCAACAGCCTTTTGGCTAATTACGAGAAGGATTGCTCCTTTTTCGAGGTTAGAATGACCTCTCTTGCATTAATCGAGGGAGATCATTTCTCCCTTGTGCGCTTCCGAGGGAGAATATTCCCTTTCTCAAGGCTCAGTAAATGCCTTAATGAGGGAGATCATTCCTCCCTTGCACGGTTTCGAGAAACCGTTCCCTTTTTCAAGGCTCAATAAATGCCTTAAATGCGCTCGTGCTTCCATGCTTGAAGCGGCAGCGATCAGGCCATGAGGCCTATAAATAGGACATCTGAGGTCCTCTGAAGAGAAGCAGTCTACTCTTCTCTTGGTTATTTGAGAGAGATACTCAGATCTCTGAACTAGTGGGGATGCCTACTCTGGTCATTATCCGGCCAAGGACCGGTAAGTCTCAGTCATCCAGAGACTTTACCAATGGACTTTGGAGAGTTTATCTCCCTTAATTTAGCTTTAACAGCTGCCTCAGGGATTAATTTTCCTTGTTGATCTGTAGAGAAGGGTTTCATCCCTGTTTCCCAGCTTCCCGGCGAAGCTATCCCTTAGGCGGTTTACATCCTGTTGGACGACAGGGTGCGAAGCTGTCCTTTGTAACTGAAAAGGACCTTAATGCCCTTAAAATAATCTTAAGGCAATAATACATAATACCCTTCTGACGAAGTTAGCCCCTGGGGCTTCTTCGCGTTGAGGCCAAGCTTCTAGAGCGAAGCAACACTTGGATATTTTTCTGCATCCTGTCTTCGTGTGGAATGCGGAGTTACATTGCAGCTGCGAAGCTAAGCTTCAGGGCGAAGCTATCATTAGGCCAACTTCGCTCGGAGAGCGAGGCTATACCTTAGCAAAAGTTGCATTCTTGCCTTAGCCTTTGTTTGGCTGATGAACTAATCATAGTTTTTCTTTGTTCTTGCAGTGCACTACACTTCTGGTCCTTTGAATAGCCTATTTGGCACAGCCAGGGGGCAGATGACAATGTCAGACTGCAATTCCAAGGGCAGGCTTCTCTGTTCAGCGAGCGGAGCTCTCCTGCTCGGGACACGCTTATTTATGGTGGGGATCAACGCACCATGAGGAGCATCTTGACTACTGCTCCCCTCGAAGATTCTGACCGAAGAATCCATCGGAAGCCCGGCTTCATGTTTGGAGATGCGACGCCAGACCATGATCGCCAACTGCTAGGCGGAGAGGGACAGTGGATTTTCCAATTAGATGGCGAGAAGTTCTATCTCCCGTCTAGCAAGCGGCACTTTCCCTTGTCTTTCTTCCAATGCGTGACGAAGGCTCGGAAGATGCCGTGGCAAGTGAGTCGGAGTACTGAATCCGTCCACGTAGGGAAATTGATACTTCACTCTCCTGGTTACGCAAAAGCAGGGCTTCCTCGTTGCATAATGGGCCTCCACCCTGGGAATGTACTCCTAGACATCCCAGTGGGAGAAAACCCTGCGGTGGCGCAGACCTTTGGGAATCAATTTTTTAAGGTTCATGGCAACTATCCAGCCACTAATTTCAGGACTCCAGGGTGGGTTCACCCTCCGAAGGCCTGGTGGAGGGATTTGACTCTATATGTCCTTGCTCATTTCGAGGAGGATCTGGAGAGGCTGAATCTTTATGAGGCCGTCAGGGCGACCTGTTATGGCATTCAGATGAGCGTAGCGAACTTCTACGCCATCTTTGAGTTATACTGCCCGGCTACAGGGACCTTCACCCCTGTTGGCGAATTGGGTATGGCTCTGCATGAGATGTGGGAAGTCTCTGCTCTGCCCTTGGGATCTCTCCCATACGAAGAATACTTTCCGTGCGAGGCGGAATTGGCACTTCTGGAGAAGTAGGAGCCCGCCTTGTTTGAGACCTACCGGGAGTTGTTGTGCCATTTGTACATTTGCTCCAGTATGCATGGGAGCAGTAAGGGAGCTTCATGCAGCTTGAAGAGTTGAGGAGATTATTTGTTCCCTGATATGGAAAATACTCCTGAAGTGGCTCATTGTGGAGTTGCTGATGAAGACATCTTTAGCCGGATGCAAAAGCATTCTAAGGGGATTTAGTCTTGGAAGAAGATGACGGCCCCTATGAGAAAGGTGATATTCTTCGGAGTTTCCATCATCAGGCTCGTCAGCTGACGTCCCGGAAGGCACTTCTGGCTGGTTTCTTGACGGTCTGGTTGAAGAGATGTGTGGTGCCATCTTCATCGGGCGACGTCATTAATCCGACTGTCTTGCTGCCTGCGGTTCGTCTAGTCCATGGTCGTTCTCTGGGACTTCTTCCGGCCATGGTATGCTGTATTCAGAGAGGCCTTAGCGCATTGACGGAGGCTTTTTGTAAGCCGCCAACGACGAAGCGGGGAAAGGGGACTGTTTTGCCCCGCGACGAACCAAACCCCAGAATAGGTCTGTCGTATACTTATTTGATGGTGTGGTTCGCCCTGCACTGCCCCTCCTTGATTGAAGCCAGAGAGGACCCCCCAGAAGGTGTTCGAACGGCGCTTCTCCGCCGATTCGAAGGATGTTCATGGCTGAAGACTTACGTGGCTGCGGCCCGTAAATTGCTGAGCCGCTATGACGTCTATAGCCTTTTCCGCTGCTTCCCCTATATTCGGGATGCGGGCTATGGTGAAGTGTTCAAGGACGTGGGGGAAGGGCAGACGTCGTTGAGCCGGGGAATTTTTGGTGGCTGGTTAGCATTCGGCCCTCACATTTATTGTATAGAAGCGGGGACACCTGCTACTTGGAGCCTTACGTTCCAAGTCGGTTTGCCCGTCAGTTTGGATATGACCAACTGTACGTGGGCAACCCAAACAACAATCTGGCTTTCATAAGGAGCCTCATTGATGGAGCCCGTGCCTGGCGGTTCTTCATCGCAGGCTGTACCGAGGCGCGGCTGTGCATGCCGCTGAGGACTCCGAACCTTCTGGTGACCCTGGGATTCTGCCAGTAGTATGCAATCTCAAACTCCACACCCCTCGGATTCTCTGCTAATTCTTCTGATGTGAAGTTAATTTCTCAGCGGCTGAAGCGGAATGTTTTTGAGAAAAACGAGGGTAAAAGGGTTCGCGTCCTAGGCATAGGGGAGTTCATTGCTGTTGATGACAGTGAAGTCTCGGATGCAGAAAGTCCTCGTTTTGAAGTGGAGACAGGTGCTGAGGCTCGCAGCTGCTTCTGGCGTGGTGGGGACGGCCCCCGTAGAACATGCCGGTGTTGAAGATGCGGAGGAAGAAGACCCCGACGTCCACTTCAAACGAAAACGGGAGGGTGGATCTCGTAGGAAGAGGGTAGTGAAGAAGCCTCCGTCGCTACGCTCCTACGGTTGTTGCAGAGGGCGAACCATCTGCAGCACTTCCTCCTTCTGCCTCATTAGTAGCTGAACCGTCGGTTCCTGAACCGACTACTGGCGAAGCCACTCCGGACCTGGGTAAGATCAGCTTCGTCCTTGTAATATACTTTTCATGTATTCCGGATAGCTCATTATTTGCTTTGTGATTAAGGCACCGAAGCGGTGAGAAGCCCGAGAGCTGAAACTGTCGGAGAACAAGGGGAGCATTATGATCCCTTGTTCACTTATAAGGAGGGCGATGAGGTTGGCTACTTCGCCGTCTTAGAAGAGTCCGGAGGTGATGCGGCTGATGTTGGTCCTTCAGGCCTCGGGACTTCGAAAGGAAGTTCCGAAGCTTCTAGTTCCTTTGGGTGGACCACGGAGGGTTCGACAAGCGAAGGCGGGCCGGCCATTCGTGTTGACTCCGCCAAAGATTTTCCGATGGAGCCCATAGAGACTGATACAGCCGCCAAAACGATTGAGGCGACATTATCTTTTGGTACTGTCTTGACTTTTTGACTCTTGCTATTTGTTGTGCCCTGCCTAAACAAAGTCTTATTGCAGGTGTTCCGCCTCTGGGTGCGTCGACTTCAAGAGAGCCAACCGTTCTTCCTGAGGGAACCAGGGGTGCAGCAAGTGCTTCGACCGCAGCAGATGCTGCTGAGTTGGATGCCTTGTATGGCGATCTGCCCTCTTATCGGCCTGAACCACCCAGGGGAACAGAGATTGAGGGGACGGTAGTCACGAAGGCAACCTCACTCCCAACTATATCAATGAGTGAGGTGCCCTTAGTCTCGCCAGCGCCATATATCTTGCCAGGTGCGGAGCTGAGGGTGATTACAAGTCCTAGTTCCCCAACACTGGTGGTTGAGCCCGCTCTCCCAGAAGTAGTCACTAGTCCGACCTCGGTTGTGGCTAGTGTACTGGTTTCAATGAAGACTCCGCCGAGGTCACCGACGATCTCTCATGTTGCTGCAGCCAGTGCTTCTGCTATTCCTTCCACTGTAATGTCAATAAAGCTGGTGAAATCTTCAGAGGCTGCCCGTCTGCCAGGAGTGATTGAGGCCGAGAATGGATTTCTGGCCGAATTAGTCGATAGCTTTTATAAGAACTTGAAGCGATCCATCGCTTTGATTTTGAAAGGCTTGACTACTTCATTTTCTGCTCTAAAGGTGGTCTTCTCCCGAAACATTGAGAGTATTCGCTACTTTGGAGGGGATGACCAGGCCACTGCATTGGAACTCCTGATAGACCAACTCGAGAGGGATATAGAGGAATGGCGCCGTCTCAGCCATTCAGACCTGGAGTCTTCGGTTAATGAGCAGCTTGCGCACCTTGTCGCTCAAATGCATGAAGCCCATCTTGCCGCTCAGGAAGCCGCTAAGGCCATTTCTTCTGACTCGAAATCCTTGGAGACAAGGAAGGTAGAGCTCGGGGACGCCATAGATGCTTCTAGCAGCGCTCTTCTTGACGCTGAAGATAAAATTGAAAAGGCCAAGGAGATGATCAGGAAGGCAAATCTTCTTTTATCCAAGGCTGAACCAGTGCGTCTTGAAGAGACTGCGCGACTTGAGCAGCTTAAGGCTCAGAGTGACGAACTCTCGCGGCCGGAGTTAGCTCAGAGGGCAACCTTGGTTGAGGTTGAGGCTCGCTTGGCCCAGACGGCGAGTTTTAATGAGGCTGAGCTAAGGTCGCAGGCGCTTGTCAGGGTTGCTGATGATCGGAAAACAAGGCTGGCCTTTCTTGAAGGACGGATCAAATCTTATGAAGCACCCTTATAGCTTGTAATATATGTGTCTTCATGTATTCCTTCTTTTCGAAATCAATAAAAGTAATTTTGTTTTGACTCTCCTGTCGTATTTCCAACTTGTTTTATCTTATGAATTGTCGTCTCCAAGTTGTATTGCGGCCTTTTGAGAAAATAGCCCTTATTGGACTAAATGATGAAACTTGGCTATCTACCGGATCAGAGGTCGCAATGACGTAACCGGTTGAGAAGCCACCAAGCTCGAAGCTCTGTCATATGATGACGAAGAAATAGTCCTTATCGGACTAAATAATGAGACTTGGCTATCTGTCGGTTCAGAGGTCACAATAATATAACTGGTTGAGAAGCCACCAGGCTCAAGGTAGTCCTTGTCGGACTAAAGGGTGAGACTTGGCTATCTGTCGGTTCAGAGGTCGAAATGACGTAACCGATTGAGAAGCCACCAAGCTCAAGGTAGTCCTTGTCGGACTTAAAGGTGAAACTTGGTCAGAGGTCGCAATGACATAACCGATTGAGAAGCCACCAAGCTCAAGGTAGTCCTTGACGGACTGAAAGGTGAGACTTGGCTATCTGCCGGTTCAGAGGTCGCAATGACATAACCGATTGAGAAACCACTAAGCTCGAAGGTAGTCCTTGTCAGACTGAAAGGTGAGACTTGTCTTTTGTAAATGTCAACAAGCTCAGAGTTGTCCTTGACGGACTAAAAGGTGAAACTTGTCTTTTGTAAATGTCAACAAGTTCGAGGGTAGTCCTTGTCGGACTGAAAGGTGAGACTTGTCTTTTGTAAATGTCAACAAGCTCAGAGTTGTCCTTGACGGATTAAAAGGTGAGACTTGTCTTTTGTAAATGTCAACAAGCTCGACGTAGTCCTTATCGGACTGAAAGGTGAGACTTGTCTTTTGTAAATGTCAACAAGCTCGAAGGTAGTCCTTGTCGGACTGAAAGGTGAGACTTGTCTTTTGTAAATGTCAACAAGTTCGGAGTAGTCCTTGACGGACTAAAAAGTGAGACTTGTCTTTTGTAAATATCAACAAGCTCAGAGTTGTCCTTGACGGACTAAAAAGTGAGACTTGTCTTTTGTAAATGTTAACAAGCTCGAAGGTAGTCCTTGACGGACTAAAATGTGAGACTTGTCTTTTGTAAATGTCAACAAGCTCGAAGGTTTTGATGGGATTTGGGAAAAGGGTCTCGTTTTCACCTCGAAAAATGAGGAGATTACTGTCATAGGTTTAATATTAACGTAACAGCGAAATGGATGCCAGAGGTTATACTGTTAAACATAGCATGAAAGGGTCTCGTTCTCACGGGAAGAAACGAGGAAATCACTGTCATAGGTTTTAGTGTTAATGTAACAGCGAAATGGATGGAAAGATTTTTTATATGTGGTCTTACCATTCTATGGATGAGAATTGGTAAGTGATTTTGGAGAGGGAATCAAATGGGAATGGGTCCCTTAGGATTTTTAGCAAATCCTCAGCTGTCAATGGGTTTGATATGCCTTTACCAACTACCGTTTGAGTCGGGCTAGCCATGCTATTCCCCTCAGCATGATGAGTTGTCGAGGACTTATGTTGGGCTTAAAGGCCAACATTTTCCTCTATCCTTAACCGTTAATGGTGTTAGATCGTTTGGTTAGCGCATGTGTAACCTTGATTCTTCTTTGGGACAACCAGTGTATGACCAGGTTCCTACTGGTTTATGATTGCATAATCCCGTTTGGAAGAAGAGAGAGCTCTTTATGTGTACCTTGAATTTGAAGGTCTTGATCAGAGGTGTAGTGTTAACTTGATCATGAGAAGGATCCTTAATCAAGGGTAATACTTCTTTAAAAACTTGCCGTTGATCAGCATCATGAGTAAATCGCCATCTGAAGTCATAAGGCGATTGCCCCATTTGAATAGACTGTTTCTATTACAAACGGTCCTTCCCATTTAGGCTGAAATTTGCCTTTGGTTTTGTGCGTCATAATCATCGGTCGTCTGACGGCTAAAACCAAATCTCCTTTCTGGAAGACTCTTTGTTTGACCTTCTTATTGAAGGCTTTTGAGACTCGAGCTTGACACAACTCGACGTGTTGCTGAGCTTGTAGCCGCTTCTCATCTAGGGCTTCGAGCTCTTGAAGACGCAACCGATCATTGTCCTCTGATGTGATCTTAGTCATTAAAGCGACTCGCAATGACGGCATCTGGATTTCCAATGGGATGACTGCTTCGCACCCGTACACCAGGGAAAAAGGCGTATTGCCTGTCGGGGCCCGAACCGTGGTTCGGTAGGCCCAAAGATATTAACCAAGCTTTTCGTCCCAATCTCGCTTATTCGAGGAGACGAACTTCTTAAGTAACTTGATTGTTTTGTTGAATGCTTCCGTCAAGCCATTAGCGGCGGGATTATAGGCAGTTGAAGCCACATTCTGAATTCAGTATTTATCACAGAACCGATAGAATATCTGACTTATGAATTGGGGACCATTATCATGGATGATCCGCCTAGGGACGTCAAATCGATGGATGACATGGTGTTTGATGAAATTAACCACATTAGAGGTTTTGACTTCAACCAGTGGTATAGCTTCTGCCCACTTTGAAAAGTAATCGGTTATTGCCAAGATAAACCGGTGACCTCTTGTCGAAGAGGGGCTGATTGGCCCTACGACATCGATTCCCCATGCTTCGAATGGCCATGAAGCAACAGTTGGATGGAGCAACTTTGGAGGCCGGTGTATGAAGTCCGCATGAATCTGGCATGCTTTACACCTTCGTGCATATTGGATGGCATCGGCTATCATGGTTGGTCAATAATATCCAAGCCTATGCAACCTGTCTTTAAATTTTGGACCTGGCTGATGAGCTCCACATATGCCGTCGTGTGCTTCTTTAAGCACTTCCTGTGCCTCTGAATTAGAAAGGCAACGGAGGAGGACACCGTCATATGAACGACGATAAAGTGTCTTCAAAGTTGGATCATAGTAAAAACGGAGAGACCTTCGTCTGATAGATGCCGCTTCTTTAGGATCGTCTGACAGCAGACCGTGTAAGGCATAGTCGATGAGAGGAAATCGTCAATCTCTCGGTTCAAGATCCGTGGAGACATTATAGACTTCTCAGGTTCTTAACATATGCTTAGAGCATATAAGGTGTCGAGTTGCCACTGTGAGGTGGTGTCGACCGGTAAGGCTAATGGTTGCTAATGCAGCAAGAGCATCTGCCTTGGTATTTTGAGATCGAGACACGTGCCCGATGTAGAAACCTTCAAATTGATTAGCCAATTCAATGACTGTGTGATAATAAGGCATCAAGTCTTCGTGGCGGACCTCATATTCGCCTTTAACCTGATTGATAATCAGTTTTGAATCGCCATAAGCTTCGAGGTAGCGTACCCCCATTCCGTGGGCAAGCTGAAGGCCAATGAGTAGAGCATTATATTCCGCTACATTGTTGGAGCATGATTCTGTCAGAGAAAATGCTCTGGAAAGGACATGATTCTATGGGGAGATAAACACAACCCCTCTCCGGCAATGATCTTGCCTTTAGGGCCTATTCTTGATGCTCCATCGAAGAACATCTGCCACACTTCATCCTCTGAAGTTACATTGGACTCGAAGACTTTATCTGGAATATCTTTATGAAGTTTTAAGTGTTTTGGAACTGGATGAGCGGCCAAGAACTCTACAAGGGCCAGCTTTTAACCGCCTTTTGAGGGATAAAGGTCATGTCGTATTGAGACAAAAGGAGTGCCCATTTAGCTAATCTTAAATTAAATGATCCTGGCTTCGTCATGAGAAGGCGCAAATGATTCACTCTAGAGATGACATGTATGGTTTGGCCAACCAAATAATGTCATGTCTTCTGAACGGCAAAGACAAGGGTTAAGCACTCCTTCTCGATAGGATTATAGCGAGATTCCGCCCCTATCAGAGTCCTGCTTAGATAATAATTGGCCTGTTCATGACCATTGTCGTCTTTTTGAGCAAGGAGGGCACCAAGAGAATGGTCCATAGCTTTCACGTAAAGCAAGAATGGTTTCCCTGATGTGGGAGCCATTAAGACTGGAGGTTTTATGAGATATCTCTTGATGTCTTCATAAGCTTCCTGACAAGCTTGATCCCATACGAAGGAAGCACCCTTTTTCATGAGTCGGGTGAACGGTTGACAGCGGTCTGAGAGATTTGCGATGAATCTTCTGATATAAGCCAGTCTACCTTGCAAGCCTCTGAGCTCCTTAAGATTCCTCGGTGGATGCATGCTCTGAATGGCTTTGACTTTGTCTGGGTCAAGATGAATCCCTTTTGATGTAACAATAAATCTAAGGAACTTGCCGCTCGAAACTCCCAAGGATTTTGTCGGATTCATTTTCAGTTAATGAGCCCGCATTATGTCGAACATCGTTCTCAAGTCACGAAGATGGTCATTCTTGTTGCGGCTTTTGACAGCAATGTCGTCGACATAGCATTTTATCATTTTTCGGAGATGATCGCGGAAGATTGTACTCATCGCCCGCTGATAGGTTGCTCCGGCATTCTTTAGCCCGAAGGGCATCACGGTGTAACAGTATACCCCCAAGGGTGTTCGAAACGAAGTATGCTTCTCGTCGTCGGGGTACATTTTAATTTGGTTGTACCCTGAAAAGTCGTCCATGAAAGATATTCTTTCGAATCCACAAGTATTGTCGATCATGACATCAGTGATGGGCGGTGGGAATTCGTCTTAGGACAAGCCGTATTGTGATCGCGGTAGTCGATATAGATCCGTATTTTCCCATTCTTCTTGAGGACGGGAACGATATTGGCAACCAAATCTGGATGTTGTTCCTCCCGTATGAAGCCAAATGCAATGAGCTTGTGAACTTCAGCTTCAATAGCCTCCATAATGTTTGGGCGAAACCGACGTTGTTGCTGCTTGACTGGCTTGGCGTCGAGCTTGATATTCAGACGGTGCATGGCTACTTGCGGATCAAGTCCGGGCATGTCTTCGTAGTTCCATGCGAAGACGTCTATATACTCCTTTACGAGTATTATCAATTCTTTCTTTTCTGTAAGTGATAAGTTTTCACTTATAAAGATGGGCTTAGGGTGATCTTGACTACCCAAGTTGACCTGCATCACCTTATCTTCAGTAGGTGGTTCGTGCAGTTCGAATCGCTTTTCCTATTGGAGGTCTAATTGCTGGGCCCATGGTTCCTCATCAGTAGCTTTCGCAGGCTCCAATTGACTGCTTGAAGTCATATTAACGGTGAGATTCTCGAACATCATTCCCACACTGACATCTGAGTCCCACTCGGAGGATGAGGCGGAATGCGATGGAATTGGTTCATCTTTGAATTGAACCGTTGCTGGCGATGTGGGTGTAACATATCACAACCCCTTGCGTGTATTATCATAGTAATTTGCAGGCTTCCCTTTTGGCACAAAGTTACGCAGCAAACTACGCCTTCCTTTTTCGAAATTCAGGCCTTCTCTATGCTTTAGGTCGTACCCCATTTTCTTCATAATATGGCGCGCTGGTCGTGTGTTATGGAAGAATTGTGGGGTGTCTGAGTCTGAACTTGAATCTGCGGTTGTGGATCCCCGTGGTTGGGTTCTACCGAAAATTATTGGTAACTGACCTTCTTTGGATGGAGGGATCACTAGCGCGACCCCTTCTATAGATTCCATGGGTGTACTGGACGCGCTTGGTCTATGTAATGGCATGTGCAGAGAGCTATCCATAATGGATTCAAACAACTCAACACTCGCAGGATAATCAAAAGAAATATTATCATTAACAACCCATTCGCCCTCATCTTCAGAAGGAGTATTACATTGGGGATTATTAAGACATGCTATAATTAGTTCGTCAATCAAAATGGCTGGCATGCCTGCTTCAGATTCTGAATCCGTCTCATTGCCACTATCATCATCATCTGGCAATGGTTCTTTAGATGTTTCACCAGTCTCTTGATACAGGAGAGCGTCAGTGAAGTAATTTTCGACCCCTTTGAATGGTTGTTTCTCGGTAAAGACAGTTCGTACTGTCGCGTCATCTTCAACATATTTGAAGCACTGGTGCAGCGTGGAGGGAACGATCCACTTGGCGTGGATCCACGGTCGTCCAAGCAACAAGTTGTACGACGTGTCGGCATCAATGACATAGCACGTTACTTCTGACTTCAGGCTCCCGATTCGGCAACGGAGTCAAATTTTCCCAAGTGGATGACTATTCCCAGCGTTGAAACCGTATATTGTAGTAGTGGTTGTGGACAACCTATACAGCGGTATACCGAGGAAGTAGAGAAGCCTTTTGGGGATGATGCTGAGTGCAGACCCCGGATCAACCTGTACCCTTTCAATGCATGTTGAATTGATGTGTCCGGTGTAGTACAGAGGTCGATCGTGCTTGTTGTCTTTGAGAAGAATATCTTCCGCTGTGAAGGTAATAGCCGGTACCTTCGATTGTGCATGATGGCATTCAGGACAAGAAGACTGAACGTCATTATTAGGGACCTCTGGTATACATGTTAGGAATGATTCTGAATTTTCCAGCGCATCCCTGAGTGCTTCTCTTGTCTCTTTTGAGAGGCGAAGGAGCTCGTGTACTGTAATACGAGCTGGGATATTAGCCAACTGGGCCAATATGTCAAAACGAAAGGGCGTGTCAAGCCCTGGGCCTGAAGGCTTCTTCAGGACATGGTCGAACCGGACTTCTTTAAACTTCTCTTTACCCTTGGTTGGAATTGAAGCAGATGCTGGTATTTGTACTGACGTTGTTTACTGTTGTATCTCGTCAGTAGTCTTCTCATACTACTTTAAGTATGATTTTCCGGATCGAGTACCTGTCGGCTGAGGTACATCGGCCTGCGTTGTGCAAGCATGTTTTTCTCCTTCAGAATCACTGAGGGAAGCTGACGTAAGATTGTCATCGTCTGGCAGGATGGATATGACATTGCAAGATTTGCCCTTCGACTTGGGCTTCTTTGAATCCCACTGTACGTCTTGGACAAGGTCTGGATGTATCCACATGACTTCTCCTGTCTCCAATGTTAAGGGAACAAGACCCTTATTATCTTGAGTTTTAGCTGGAGGATGCTTGACCTCCAACCGCGGCGCAGGGATTGGGTAAGTCCCGTCAGGAACTGTGACCTTTGGGGTTTTGCTGAACTCGAGGGTCACCATATTGGCAGTGACTTTCTTCTGCTCTGACTTCAGTGTCAGGACTCTTGCGTCGATCAAGGCTTGAATTCTGTCCTTGAGGACAAAGCACTTGTCGGTAGGATGATGAATCATCCTGTGGTAGAGACAATATTTGGGATCATTCGTGCGTCCTATCTCATTGAGACGTCGGGCTTCCGATAGCTTCATTTTATTCTCTTTGTGGAGTAAATGGAATATTGTGACCACCTGATCGTCTCTGAAGGAGTACTGTTTTGGAGGGAACTTAGACTCCAGATTATTGAAGCCACTCTTCTTAACCTTTGACTGAACATCCCCGGACAATTCTACGGACATGGTCTCCTTCCCTTTGGCTTGGGAAGACTGTGCTATGTCGCTACGTCCTTTATTGTTCATACCCCATTTGCCTTTAGGGGTGGATGGTTCGAACTTTTTAGCCGACTTTTCGGCTATCTCAGCTTGTTCGACCAATTTTTTCCAGGTATGGGATTTCACAGCCCCCATGCGAACCTCTACTTAGTCCAAGAAGTTTTGCCTGCACGTCTGTAAGAGCATGGGTAATGGCATCCCTGCTGGGCACATCAACGACAAGTTTCTGAATCGCTCAATGTAGTCACGGACAGATTCGCCCTTCTTCTGCACGGTGGAGAGGAGCTTGTCCATGGTTACCTCGGTATCGTCCTTATAGAAACGAGAAAGGAATCGGGTTTCTAGGTCGATCCAGGAATTAACGGAGCCCGGAGGGAGACTTCGGAACCAGTCAAATGCCACCCCTTTTAAGGTTCCAATGACAGCCTAGCCATGATGGCATCATTGTCTATAACATTACCGGTCTGAGACCGAAAATAGTAGATGTGCTGGTTCGGCGAGCTTTTACCATCATACGTATGTAACGTTGGTGGTTTGAACTTTGGTGGGTATGACACTGAATCCCATTCCAGCAGGTAAGGACGGACTGCCCTTACTTTCTTTAATTCATCCCTTTGAGCTAGGGATGCAATTTGAGCTTGGATGCCCTTAAGGACTGCAGCGTCTAAAGAAGAGCCCTCCTTGGACTTCTCCGTCTTTGGCTGCTCATTGCTAAAATGTTCTTCCTCGTCGTGATTGCTCCCGGCATCATTGCTATTCCGGTTATTGAGGAGTTGAGCGAGCATCTGTTGAATGCTGTCCAAAGCTTCTTGCTGGGTTTTGAAAGTTTGCTCCTGAACTTTCAAACGCCGACGAAGGTCGTCGTTAGCATTATCAGCCATATTAACTGATGCTTTGTCTGTTCGCGCTGAGCTGACGGTCGCCGAAGAGGCATACCCACTGTCTTCATCTTCTTCATCAGACCACTGGACTATCCTCTCTTTGGTTCCGGCGAGGCTATTGCCGTTGAGGAAGATGGTTGTTCATAACTATAGGGTATTACAACTCTAGATCTGGTGTTTCAGAAGACACCTTCATGCACCAAGACTTCGCCTAAGCCTGGGCTGTAATCTGGATCTGGGGAGCTGTAGGGAGTGTTGTGGGATGCTTGTCTGCCCTTGCGCAGCTCTCGCCCTCTTCCGGTCATGTTGACGGATGCAGATGATAGATCTTGCGAGACGCTCCTTTTATGATGTTTCACTGGGGCTTGTACCGACAGCCGATCAAAAACTGATCGTCGGCCTAGAGAAGTGGCGAGAATTGGTCCTAGCCGGCAATAGACTGAGTGGACTGTCACCAGCTGACATCCCATTTGTTGACAACAGGGGGGAGTAGTCCAGAAAGATTCCGACTTCCGTTTATTTGTCAAGATTTCCCGTAAGTCAGACCCAGTTGGGTCTAAACAATCCAGCGCAGAGGCTCTTTTGGATCGTGCGTAGGACGATGTCCTGCTCCTTTTATCCCCGCAGAGGGGATTAGCATTGAATAGTGCTTCAGCTCTAGCTTCGCGGTTAAGAGCCTTGGGAATGTCCTTGGACGTTGAAGCTGCATAAGCAACGCTGTCAACACTTAGGGATAATCCCTTAGCTCCGCCACAAAGCGCGAGCTTAGCGCTTGACGAACTGGAGAGCGAAGCACGCTGTTATGCTTTATCCGTTATGCTGCTGCGAAGGCGATTAGCCTTAGATAGTGCTTTGGTTCTAAGCTCGCGGCTCTGAACCCTGCGCGTAGGCTGTGGTACAGTAGCTCGCTCATAAGAACGAGGCTGGCACGAGTTGTTGCTCTTGAGTTGGACGAAGGTATGGTCGCCACTGTAACTTCGCGGCTGGCAGCATTGTCGGAGCAGGCAGGCATCTTGCCTTTTTCTTCGTGAGAGAGACGCAGTTCTGGCGTAGCTACGCCTGAGGCTTTACTCAGAGCCTTCTGTTTTGGCCTCCACATCTGCTTTGACAAGGGAGACTTAGGTTCGCAAGGAACCTGACTAGCCACACACGAGGCTGAGGGGTATTGGCAGAGTTCTGCTTCTGGTTTCTGCTCTGAAACCTTGGCCATGGAGACCTTTCTATGCTTCCGTACATGAAGCATTAGACCACCCCCAGAGAGGACTTCTTCGAATTTTTCTTGGTCGAAGTGAACGACCAGGTTCTCGAAAGTGATGGACTTGGACTGCGGGCGTGCTTCCTTGTTGCGCCAGAGGACCGCAGTAGGCTCGCATAGAGCCTTATCTGTCTCCGCAGAGACTTGCCTTTTAGATTTAGCCAGAGGGGTTCTGGCTGCACTGGCTTTTCTGAATTCAGAGATAGACCCGAAGGTCTGTTCGTCGCATTGCGACACTTGATTCTCAGCAGTAGAGAAATCTGTCCCCAGCGGAGTCGCCATCTTGTTTTTCATTGATTTGCAAAGGGGAAAACTTACAAAAAAAGAGTCGAGCTAAATTACAAGTATTCTAAAAGATTACAAGTAGATCTCCTCTGAGATTCTGGAGAAGTGTGCCGATAGGAGTCTAGTCAGCGCGCGACCACTTTGTCGCTTTGACGATGCGAGCGATGAAATTCCTTTCTCGCCTGGTTCGGGGAATCAGAGAACAGAAGGTTGGTAGAACCCTCTTGTTTCTTGTCAAGACCGCCTTCGCTTAGGAATTCCTTCTCGCCTGGTTCCGAAAATTCCTTGAGAAGAAGGTATTAGGGTATCAGCACCCTGATTAGAGAAGCAGCTCTCTAAAAGTCTCTGAATTCAAGAGAATAGATCTCTGTTTGTACGCGTGGTGCGTCCTTTCGAGAAGTCGTGAAGAAGTCCTTGCGTGTGTGGGAGCTCTTCGTGCACGCGCCTCGTGGTCATCCTCCTGGTGCCCCTGGTGGGCTATTTATAGGGAGAGCAAAGGTATAATTATCCCTTGAAAATATAGAAACAGATTGAATCAAATCTATTCAAATCTGGAAAGTAGCCTTGCTGCGAGACTAGGATCAGCTTCTGCGAAGTTAGAAATAGCAAATCGGTTGATCCTTTTGATCTGTTTTGATTCTTTCCATATAGCTGGAAGATTTCCCCTGATCCTCTTACTCGTTTTAGGAGAGTCAAGAGATTATGACAATCAACTGCCAAATTTGATTTCAGATTTGATCTTGATTGTATTTGATCTCAATCCTGATTAGATTTGATCTCATCTGGAGATTTAATTGGTCAAAGGTTGACCATATCAGACCCGTAGCGGAGCTGCCCGCGTTGTGCTCGCAGCGGAGCTGGAAGGCGCTTGTGGCGAAGTCAGAAAACAGCTCTTCAGTGGAGCTAGATATCGTCTGTGGCGAAGCTACCGAACATCCTTCTGCACGGTTGCGTGTGGCTTCAAGCGAAGCTAACTCTTTCTGCGGAGTTAACTGAGCACTTCAGGCGAAGGTATAAGTTAACTTCCTGATGGAGCTGTGAATGGCTTCAAGGCGAAGTTAGGTGATCTTAGCCTCTCAGGCGAGGCTATCCCTTTGGGCTCATGCGATGCTAAGTGCTAGCATCTTAGACCTGCTGAGGTCTGTTTAGAGGCAATCCGGGCTTACTGTCTGCCAAGTTGCTTCTTTGTCCCTCGGAGATGGGTGAGGTCGTCAGCTTACTTGTCACTTGTCTTTTGTAAATGTCAACAAGTACAGAACTGGTCGTCAGCTTGTCTATCAATTGTCTTTTGTAAATATCGACAGGTTCAGACATTGTTCAGACCAATCAGCCTATTTTTCACTTGTCTTTTGTAAATGTCAACAAGTGTAGACATTGTTCAGGCCAGTCAGAATCTTGTCTTTTTTAAAGTGTCAACAATTACCATGAGGCCAGTTATCAAGACTGATGGCGTCAGGGAACAACCGTCATCTCACCAACAGATTCAGCTGGGAGTGTGATCGGTTCCGTAGAAGGAAGAGTAGCCCTCATCTCCCCAGTCGCCATAGAGTCACCAGCAGGCTCCGGTTTGTAAGAAGGCAGGTCACGATACAAGATGTCCAACTCTGTGATATCCACAGCAGCTGAAGTACTTGTCTCCTCCCTGAATTCTCCAAAAAGACTCGCTGGCTCCCTTGAAGCTGATGCACCCAGAGGCGGAACACCTACAAGAGTACTTTATTAAAACAAGGATAAGAGTATAATAATATTAAGGAAAGATTGCTTACAAATGACTATAATATTACCAAGGGGAGATGAAGTCATAACGGATATTGCCCCCAACTGCCTTAACGACAATGTCCCCTGGGGCTTCCTCGATGGCGGTGCTGACTCCAATCGGCTCCATAGAAGAAACGCTGGCAGTGACAGGAAAAGCACCAAAAATGGTTTCAAGGATAACTTCATCGGTCCTAAGGACCTCGGTAGCTGGAATGTCTGGTTCTCCTTCACTTGCCACGGGCTCCGCAACAAATTCCCTGGGCTTGAAGCCATCAGGCTCTCTTTCTCCCTGCCAGCATTGGAAGGACCGACATCAGCCGCACCACCCTCAGATTCGTCAGAGGACGAAGTAGCTGGCTTCATTACCCTCCATGTAGGTAAACAGAGGATCATAATAATCCCCTTGTTCCACTGTGACTTCAGTTCCTGTATCCCGAATTAACAAGTTAGCCGCATAAGAAGAGAGAATATATAAAAAAAGAGGAGGTTGTTGCAAAAGAGAACTGGTCTTACCCAAACCTGCAACAGCTTTTTCAGTTGCTTGCTTCTGTGCCGATAGTTTGATAACTAACGGAGCAGAAGGAGCAACTGCAGCTGATTCGCTCTCTGCAATAGCGGGAATATGGCGGCAGGGCTTCTTCACCACATTTTTCTACGAGGTCCACCCTTTCGCTTCCGCTTGAAGTGAACATTGGGATCCTCCTTTTCTTCCTCTTCGACTTCCACCTCCTCCATGGGAGTCGTGCCTACCCCACCAGGAGCATCCCGCGGTATCTCAGCACCGGCGATATCTTCAAAGCGAGGGCTTTCGGCGTCTGAAGCTTCATTGTCAACGTGGCGATAAACTCCGGAATGCCTGGTATCCGGACTTTTTTGCCCTCTTCTTTCACATTTACTTTCTGCTTCATTCGCTGAGAGATCCACTTCAAGGCAAAGGAGTTGATGACGAATCCGGTTGGCGCGGAGCTGGAAATCTTGTACCATTGACAGAACCCCAAAGTCATCAATAGGTTTGGGTCCTCAACGTCATGCACAGCTGTGCCTCGATACAACCGGCGATGAGCGCCAAGCGCGAGCGCCATCGATCAGGCTCCCCATAAAGGCTAGGTTGATGTTCGGATTACCAACGTAAAGTTAGTCATATCCGAACTGGCGAGCAAAGCGGGAAGGGACATACGACTCCAAGTAGCAGATATCTCTGCTCCGGTATACCAGATCGGAAGGCCTGATGCTAACCAGCCACTCAAAAACTCTACGGCTTAATGATGTCCTGCCATCCCCGACGTCGTTGAACTCCTCAACATATCCAGCATCTCGGATATAGGGGATGCACCGGAAGAGGCTATACACATTGTGGCGGCATAGTAATTTATGGGCCGCGATCACATAGATTCGTGACCACGAAGACCCTTCGAATCGGCGAAGGTGCGTCATCCGAACACCCTTTGGAGGCTCCTCCCCGGGTTGGATGATGGCCGGACAGTGAAGAGCGAATCATACCATCAAGTAGGTGAATGGCAATCTGATCCTGGGGTTCGGTCCGTCACGGGGTAAGACCGTGCCTTTTCTTCTCTTCGTGGTGGATGGTCTGCAGAAGGCCTCCGTCAATGCGCGAAGACCTCGTTGTATGCTATACTATGGCTGGAAGAAGCCCTAGCGAGCGACCGCATACTAAACGAACGGCTGGAAACAGAGCAGTGGGGAGAACGTCGCTGGAAGGAGATGACACCACATATCTCTTCAACCAAACTGATAGAAACCCGGCCAAAAGCACTTTTCGGGTTTGGCGGGCCTGGTGATGGAAGCTCTTGAGAGTGTCACCCTTTTCATAGATGTCGTCATCTTCTTTCACAACAATGTCCCCATGGGCGTGCTCCCTCATCCTTCGGAAATATCCTCTTCCACGACCCCGCATTAAGCCTCTTCAGGGGAATTCTCCAGGTTGGGGAACAAATAATCCGCCCAACTCTTCAAACTATTCGTACCTCCCTTATAACTACCATGCATATCTAAGCAAATGTAGAAGTGGCACATTAGCTCTCGGAGGTCTCGAACATGGCAGACTCCTGCTTCTCCAAAAGTGCCAACTCCACTTCACAGGGGAAGTATTCTTCATAGGAAAGAGATCTCATTAGCAGAGCAGAGACTTCCCACATCTCATACAAAGCCATACCTAATTCGCCTACAATAGTGAAAAAAGTCTCTGTGGCTGGGTTGTACAACTCGAAGATGGCGTAGAAATTCGTTATGCTCATCTGGATGCCGTAGTAGGTAGCCCTGACAGGTTCACGGAGTCCTAGCCTCTCCAAGTCCTCGAAATGAGCCAAGACGTACAGAGTCAAGTCCCTCCACCAGGCCTTCGGAGGATGAATCCAACCTGGAGTCCTGAAGTCAGTTGCCGGATAATTGCTATTGACCCTGAAAAACTGATTACCGAAGGTTTGAGCCATAGCTGGATTCTCTCTCACCGGGATTTCTTGTAGAACATTTCCAGGATGTAGACCTAGTTACACCGAGAGGGCTTGCTCTAGCTTAGCCGTGGGAGGAAGCCGTCAGAACACCCACATGGACCGAGTCGGTGGTCCGGGTCAACTGCCAATTCATCTTTCGAGGCCTCGTTACACATTAAAAGAAAGATAGCGGAAAGTGACGCTTGTTAGAAGGAAGATAGTACTTTTCGCTGTTCGAGGTGAAGATCCATTGGTCTTCCCCGGCCAACAGTTGATGATCTGCGTTAGGTGCCGCATCCCGAACATGAAGCCGGGCTTCCGATAAATTCTACGGTCGCAGTCTTCTAGAGGAGCAGTGGTCAGAATACTCTTCATTGTGCGCTGATCTCCGGTGTGGATCAGGGCATCGCACTCAAGAGTACTCCGTTCACTAAACAAAGAAGACTACCCCTGTAATTGTAGGCTAATATTTTCGTCCAGTCCCCTAACCGACCCAAAAAGTTTGTTCAGAGGCCCAGAAGTGTAGTGCACTGCAAAACAAAAAGGAGAAAATATGTTAGCCTAGAAGATAAAAAGGGAGGGGGAAAGAAGAAAGCAAAAAATGCTAAGGCATAGCTTCGCTTCCAAAGTAAAGCTAGCCTAGCCTAGCAATAACTTCGCATTGAAGCTTAACTTCGCACTCTGCACAAAGGCAGAGTGCAGAAGAAAACGAGTCACCAAGGCATAGCTTCGCTTTACAAAGCGAAGCTAGTCTAATATTAGCTTCGCTCAGAGGCGTAGCTTTGCATTCTGTCACTTGACAAAATGCAAAGAGCTCGAAGGGCTAACTTCACTGGAAAGACACTTGTGCCTAAAATTAATTACAGGACTTAAGTCCTCTTTCCAGCTTCGCGTCAGAACCTAGCTCCGCATCCCGTCACTTGACTGAATGCAAAAAGCCCAAAGGGCTAGCTTCGCGGTGAAGCACGAAAAAGAAACTGTTTAGTTTCTAAATTTGAAGGGAAATTAAATCCCCTAAAATTCAACAAAATAAAAAAATAAGGGAGATAAACTCCTTGAGATACTAGATCATGGTGAATCATGGGGATTCACCATGAAATAGCCGAAAATACGACTTCATAAAGAGATAAAAGTCTCTGAAAAGGGAAGAATTCCCTACCCGCGATGGGGTGCTCGATCACCGAAGGTGGAGATAGCGGCGCCGTGGCAGAGGTGCCACCTCTTTCCCTGAGCATTGCTTGGGAGCCATTAGAATTTGAAGGAAGTTCTGAAAGGTTCAAAACGAAGTAGACGAAGAGAGAAATTTCTCTGAAAAAAGCTCGAAAATTTTAAAGCTCGAAAAGGTTCGTCGAATTTTAACACGATCTTCGTCTCGTCTTCTTCTCCCCTTTCGAAACCTCTCAAAGACAAGCATTTTTTTCTCTACTGATTTGGATGGATTAATAATTTTGTTTTATTGTTAACAGGTATTAGAAAACTATTAGGTGTCATGAATATATATACTGAGATTAGTTGCAACCAAATCTGCATGAGATCTGAAATCAAATCAACGAGATTCACTAGTTTTTCTCTTTTTTTTAATAAATTTAAAGCACATGTGATTTCTTATATGCAGGGTATGAAATATATAGTATTATTAGGTGAAAAATTCATGAGCCTGAAATTTGTCGTGATTCTCTCGAACTAGAGAATTCCTGAATATGATGTTTGTCTTGATTCTCTTATATTTGATTGTTTATTATTTGTTTATTTGTCTTTCGACTTCTTAAAAATCCACTGACTTTTAATATGGAGCCAGAATGAAAGTTGGACTTGATTATATATGCATGCTGATCTTTAATTAAATTTATTTTGATTTTTGAATGTGTTTGGACTTTCTTGATTACGATGATTCCTGTTTTGTAAGTGTTGATTTGTATATTAAGTATATGAGACTATTTTTGTTAGACATAATTTATCCAACAAAAATTGACAGAGCCATAACTAACATTAGGATTCTATGGTTAACCATGTATTGTCTGAGTATATAAGACTTTATCTTTTCTGTGGATTGGGCCCAAAAAGGCATTGGGTATCTTTAATAATCAAATAGAAAAAAAAATTGTTACTATTAGTGTTTCATCTATAGACATAAATAGTTGTATCCATAAACTAGGCCCGATAAATTATTGGGATTGTCTTCGATGATTTGTCAATATATTGGTGGATTTATGGCATTTTTATATGTTATGAAATTTTAGTTTTGAACGACCAGTCTTTTAGCATTGTTTTATAATAGTTTTTCATATTTAAAGTGGTCATATGCATTTTCAGTATTTGCAGGGTCAGTTCTTTAAGACTGTTTGTAATATTTAAAGTCTCTGTTGCAATTTCAATATTTACAGAATTAGTTCTTTAAAGCTCTTGCATGTAATTTCAACAGAGTAAGAAATTATAATTATTATAATTTAAGTATTCTTTATGTTTATTATTTCTGTTCATTACTATTTATTAACAAACTACTGTACAAATTTTGCATGAATAAAGTAGACATAAGGATACAATGAAGATCACAGTAACAAAATTTCTAAAGTGGATCAACTCCATTCTATGAAAATTCTATTGACTGGATTGTTGCCTTATCCTTTAGATAAAGAAAATCTTTTGTTCTAATATTCTGCCCACCTTGATATATTTGTGAAAGTTATGTTTTCTTTTATTATCCGAATGTAAATTTTCCTAACCAAATATCTATTTTAACAATGATTTATACATGGCTGGCATGTTCTTTAAAAACATCTCAACTTGAAAAAAAAGAGTTATTGCCTAATAATGCATGTCATGTATTTTGGAAGGACTTAGCAAGATTAACCGAATTTGGGTTTCACTATAGGGAACCAAAGTTGTATTGGCTACCTAGTTATCAGAGCCTTGCGGCCTATCCTGATTCAGCGTCAGGAATGTTAAATCGTAGTCCCGGGCATGCACGAGACCTTCTAAAAATACATGTGCTTAATTACCAGGAAGTTATAACAACGATAACATTGTTTGATATGTAAAAAAATAGTTGTGATATGGGATTTAACTAAGTATCACATGAGTTTGATTAATAATAATTAATAAGATTAGAGACATATGCTAAGCTACATATTTTTTTATTATCAGTTGTTGCTTCTACAGTGATGAGTTATCTTCTATTTAATGTTTTATTCATGACTTTTTTATCTAGTATTTCTTTTATAGTAGTATTATAGCAAGTACACATATAACATACACGTGATGTAATATCCCTAGTTTATATATACCTAATTTCTTTTACTTCCTTCTTTCTCATTTCTTTTTCCACTCTTTTCTTTTGCTTTTATTTATATCTTTCTTTTAATTGTTTCAGCCCAGCCCAGACCCACATCCACTTCCTTTTTCTTTTGTTTCTATTTTAATTCTCTTAAAGCCCAAGTCCAATAAGCCTATACCCATCTTCTCTTGTAACTTTCTCCTCTCTCTACACCCAAAAACCCTAGCTCCCTCACCAGAAGCACCGTTGCCCTGCTCCCCCGCCTACAACCGTGAGTGCCTCCCTCTCTCGCCTCTTATGCTCACGCTGACCAGCCGACCATCCAGCACAGTCATGTTGCTCCTCTTATGCCCTCGTCCTCATGCACAACACCACCACCTTCACCACAACCCAACCTCTCCTTCCCTCTGCCAACTCGATGACAACCAACCTGCCCTCGACCTCCACATTGAGCCACTGCTCGAGCACTGCCACCTCTTCTTCCTCCCCCGTTGCACCACCCACCACCACAACCTTTATCACCATCTCGTTCTTGTCATCCTCGATTGCATAAGCCCACTCATGCCACCATCTCCTTTTTTCTCTTTCCTCTCAGCCTGCAACTAGATCTGCGCCGTCTCCCAGCCGTCAACGTTGGTGCGCTGCCACGGCCTAGGCCAACACCACTGCCCACCTCCCATACCTCTCTCTTCTCTTCTCTCTCTCTCTTTCCCCTCCACACCACGTCGGCCACTGTCACCGCACCGGCCATCATCATCGTCATCGCCACCGCGTCCTGCTGCCACGCCGCTGCCCAGCCGCCACCCCTTTTCTTCTCCTTTCTCTTTTTTCTTTTCTTATTGGATCCCCACATCATATAAACCCCAGCCATTTCACCTTTTACCCGAATCAAAAACCCAATCACTTTAGTATTGAGTTTGGGTTATTGGATTTGACTTGGTGGAGATCCGCCCCGCCCCGCAGGAGGTGATCAGACCCATATTGGTGTTCGGGCCGTATCTCGGCCATTCAGAACTTGATTCGAGTGATTCTAGAGGCATTGGATTCGAGAGACCAGAGCTATGCATCCGCGATAATTCTGTGAGTGCTTTAAATTTTTTTACAAATTATAGTTTATATTTAACTATTGTTCATGCTTAATTTATGTCTATGCATATTAATTATTATTCATGTTCCTATATATTAAATACAAATTGAATAGCTCTGCGAGTGTTTTATTTATTCTTTTAAATAAAGTATGTTATATTATTGATAATATATTTATTTGGCAATTTATTCGTGCAATTTTGATTATTAAATTGTGACTCCTAAGCAGTCTTGGTTTAGTTTTTAGTATATAAGAATTTATGTACTATCTTGAATTACATGTCTATCCTTATATATTTTATTATATGTATACTTTGAGTAAATAATTAGACTCTGAATAATTATGTTATAGTTATTAGTGGAATGTAAATGAGAAAAATATTTAATAATATCATAACTAGTGAAATGAAATTCTAGTGTAGCCAGATTATTGATCCTAAGCATTATGATGTTTTTATTTGAGACAATTGGTTATCAACTAAGAATCATTAAACTGTAGGAGAGTTGGATATTTTAGTGATAACGGATAGATATACACTCAATGTTTAAAAATATATGGATTACGTATTTTGTTACTAAGATATGAGTACTTATGATCGGGTTATATTTAGTTGTTTATTACTTTGATCAGATTTAGATGTGATGAATTTAGAATGTAATTGATTGGATCTTGAGGATTAATTAAATAGGATATTGCTCCATTAATATATTGAATCTTTTATACTTAAGTCTGTCAGTTGATTGTATTGGAGTGGAATTTGACTTGGGGTTGAGGAATGAATGTAGATTGGATTAGTTCAAAATAGCAAGTTGCACATATATTCTATTGATTGGTTGCTCTGGTTTGGATATGAGGTTGAGATTATGGAAGTGGGGGCTAATTGACAATCTTGATTAAATTGAATAATGAGAAATTGATTAAACGTAACTGAGTATTTATTTTAATATGTTGGGACTTGGATATATCAGTGACTTAGGGGATGAATATACTGATGGACTTAAAGAATTAGAGTAGATTGATGGAATTGAGAGAACTACTTTATTAGTTAATTGAGCTTGTGGTTTGTCTTTTCTGATTCGACAATAATTTAATGTTTGATGTCTACAGTAATTGTATTGAAATTAGAAAGTTAAGGGGTCGGTTATTGTTATACCTAGTACATAGGGATGGGACATTGATTAGTTATAGATGTGAGTGCACCTTGATGAATCGTACATGTCACGTTATGATATAATTCATGTTACCGAATTTACTGTAATAATATTATATTACTGTTTACACTGTTATACCGTTTGCATCATTTTATGGTTTACATTGTCATTATTACAGTAATTGTATTATCCCACTCATCTAGATAACATGGACACTTGATTAATCTTAATAATCTAAGTAACAAAATTATTAAACAACTTACACTGGGATTGAGAAATTAATAAGGGAGCCAGCGTCTTTATTTTTGGTGGACCAAGGAACAGGTTGTGCAACCAAAATACAGTTTCACTGCAGGGTTTCGAGGGATGACTGGCATCTCATATGTTTATTGTTATACTATTTTACAGTTATACTATTTACTATTATTGACTGTAAGGCCTGGTTCAGTGTCAGCCATCTGGGCCGTGGTCCCAGCTATGTACGGAACCCACTTAAAACACAAACAATATCTTCAAAATCTTCGCGCCTCGAGGTAAATTCTCGCTTCCTTTGGCTTTTTGTCTGATGGGTGGATTTTTGATACTTATATCTCTTTTGCAGAAGAGGATCAGGCTTGACTTCGATGAGTCTGATGAGGAGATGACGAAGTTACGGGTGGGCGTGCCTGCCTATTTGACTGCCGCTTTGGGGGCAGCCCTCCGAGGTTAGAGATACTCGGGTAAAGCGTCATGAGACAGTAGACTCTGGGGCTCGAGGAGCTTCTACCGTCTATGAGGTTCCCGAGGGGATTATGGGGGTGCACCCATTGCTATAGAATTACCCTCTGATGATGAAGTGGAGGGAACAACGCCCTTTACTTTGGCTAGAGGTGAGCCCGAGTCCCCACCTCGGTCCAAGGCGGCGGAGAGTACTAAAGCCTCATCGTCGAGAGGCTGTGCGAGGGTTACCAGCAATGTCGGTCCTTTAGGAGCTGCTATTGAGTCTTCGGAGCTGTCGTTGGAGAGGCCCACCGAGAACCTTCCATTTGGGTTGTATCTCCGGAGGGAGATGTCGAGGCTGCTCTCTGGTATCCATCCACCTGTGAAGTATTGCCTTGAGTACTGATCACCTTTGCGAAATTTGACTCAGTCATCGGCTCCGTATCTTTGGCCTTCAGACAATCAACTTTCCAGTGCCCTAACTCCTTGCATAAGACGCACTGATTCCTCTTCAGATCTCTGAAGCCTGATCTGGACTTCGATCTTCCCTGATCACCTCTTTCCTTCCTATTGGAACTCCTGTCTATTACCGCCAATGCCTCTGTTGTGTTTTCCGAAGAAGACAGTCTGTCATGTCTCCTTGCTTCATAACTCACAAGAGCAGCAGACATCTCACTGTAGTTAAGAGATTTTCTTCCATTGATTAATGTAAGAGTAAAGGTCTCATACTCTTCTTGAGGAAGAGAATTCAATAGAATTACCGCCTTATCCTCTTCATCGATCTCCACATCCACATTAACTAGGTCTGTAAGAAGCTTTGTGTAGCTATTCATGTGTTCATCAATGGAGCATCCTTTCTGCATCTGAAAACATTAAAGTTTAATCTTCAACTGCAACCGCGATTTGACGCTTTTCGTCAGATTCTTCTTCTCTAGGATCTCCCACGCTGCCTTGCAGATTTTTCATGCAACATATGATACTTGATGTCTTGTGTCAAACAAGACCTGATCAAGCCACACGCCGTATGGTTCATCTTGTTCCAATCTTCTTCAGTTATTGATGCGCGCTTCTTTTCCAACCGTAGAGTGTCTTTGAGGTTCGATGTCGTCAGCGCATCTATCACCTCATATCTTCACATAGCGAAGTTCGTCGAATTTCACCACATCAATCCTTAACGGATGTGGATTCACAGATTTCACCATCAATGTACTTTCTCCAGCCATCTTCTCAACTGATTCCTCAAAACAATATGAAAACAAACAGTTAGATAAAACAAACTAGATAAGAATAGGATCTTTACCTCCATGCGAAACCCTTGAAGAGTTTTCGAAGCAATCTACTCCTCCAAATTGATTCCTCGAGTAATCCACACGATGTTTTGAGATTGACACATGATCCCATAAACAATCCCAAGATTGACACATAATCTCCGCCAGACAGCTTTTAGAAACAAGTCTGAATCCAAGTTGGATTCCACAAGCTTCATCAAGCTTTCATCTCCTCTCTCTCCCTACAATTGGTATCAGAGCAAGGAACAAACCGTCCCCACGTCTAGCCGATGTGGGATACTATTTGTTCGACCCAAATCCCAACATGCAACTTGTACAAAGCTTCTATAAATGATGATAGTCAGTCAGTTGAGTGGTCTCTCGAGATGACTCATTCCTCTTATGTTTTTATGTTGTTTTGATTACTTATTTAGATGCCGTTTTTATTAAAACTTGTGCTTATACTTGTATAATTAGTGAGTTACACTTGATTATCATGTGTTTGTATTTTATTGCTCATTTGTACTCATTACTTGTACTTGTATAATCTAGTTTTGATGGCTCCCACATTTTAACTTGTACATATTTTCATAAAAATATGTTTAGCTTTATGTATATGTTAATTTTGTCTAAAACTATTAGATATACATGTCTATCCTAGAGTCACTTGCTTTTCATGCAAAATTTTTTTGGACTCATTTATGTTTGGATATGTATGTATACTTTTAGTTTCAACAGAACATACATATACCTTAAAGCGTATTTAGTTTTGATGATTTTTTGCTTTTGATAAAAGAAAATTCATATGAGCTTTAATGTCTTATTTTCATGATTTTGTTGATTACATGATTCTTACACTATGTTTGGTGTTTACTCATGATTTTTGAGCCTATATGTGCTTTATTGTTATTTGAGTGTTGATGATCATGTGATTTTCATATTTTCATGAATATATTCATGTTTTATTCCTTACTTGAAGGATTTAATACTAGTTTTCAAAATTATCTTTAAACTAGTCTTTATTCTTCAATTGGTAGTGATTTTCAAATATGTTAAAATATTTTCAAGTCATTTTTTTTAAAATCCCTACCTTCAAAGGGCGGTTGGTTGGGCGACCATGCCTTGTGTGCCTTATTGAACATCTTTTTATCATGTACATGAGAAGGGTGAGTAGGTATGAGCTATACACATGATCTTCATGATTATTTCATTTTTGTATACTCATATTTGTTTTTTTATATATATGTATGTTTCATATTTCAATTTGTATTTCTATTTTCATACATACATATATATGATTTTATTGTGCTTATTTTACAATGTCATATATTTTATTTTAAGCACAAATTATGTTTATGATAAGCTTGACTTAATTTTAAATGTTAATTGGTATCTTTATAAGCTTATGTATTGATTTCAATGGTATTTCAATTGGTATTTCAATTACTAATTATTTCAATTGGTATTTATTTGGTATCAAAAAGTAATTCATATTTCACTTTCAATTTGGTATCAAAATTTACTATTGATATCTTAAATTTTTTTTTGCAAGTGGTATCAATATTTGTTTTTGTCAATTACTATCTAATTTCATTAATATCATAATTCATTCTGTTGACTTCAAGAAATTTCAAAAATTTATTTTAAAAGTGGTTTCAAAATTTGTTGATATATATTGCTTTTCAATAAATTTTTGAAATTTCTTGAAGATATGTAAGGGGAGCTTAATATCTTCTCTATAGATTCGTGTTGAGTGTATCCCACATTGAGGAGCTTGTCTTTATGTGATACACATGTGTAGGGGAGCTTAACATCTCCGCTTATACATTGTATATTATACTTTATATGGTTAGGGTCTAGTCATCCCTTCTTCATGTAATGCATGTATGCAAGGGGAGCTAACTTATCGTCTCTTCTTTTCATGAATATATCGCATATATATCTTTATTGTTTGATTGTCTTCACCTCTTTATTGATGAATTGACAAAAGGGGAAGAAGAATTTAGAGAGTTTATATATGCATGCTTAATATTGGTATTTATGCATATATGTTTTATTTAGTTTATGCACTTTATTGAATATCTTTATTATTTATTGCTATGCATGAGTTAAGGGAGGGAGTTTCTATGGAGCTTATCTTTAATCCATGCATATATAACTCCATGAGTTTTGTCATCATCGAAAAGGGAGAGATTGTTGGCCCAAGGCCCATCACTCTAGTTTTGATGATGATTAACTCATGTAGTTATAATACTAATGATCTTGTGTTTATATAGTTTTAGATTTTCTATCAAGATCTTAGTAGGTGTCTAGCTTCAACAAAGGAGTTCTGGAGCCAACACATGAATATTCAAGAGCTCGCGCGTCAAGATTGCATCTAGCACTCGGATAGAGTCAAGCTCTTTAGATCGTGTTTGAATCGAGTCAACTTGGAGAAGGAGTTCTACAAGAAGATTTCAGTTTGTTTAGTTTTAATTTGTGTTTAGATCTTGTGTAAGATAGACTAGTGTTAATATGCTCAAGTTCACACACACACACACACAAGTTCAATACGTTTGATTTTTAGTTTAATCGGTTTTTGGATTTCAAGTACACATATATATGATTTTCATGAATAGAAAGAATCAAAATAAGTTTACATGGTTTAATGTATATTGGATCTCATCTATATACATCTATGCTTTATATATTTTGAAAAACTTATTTTGATGATTTTATTTCATGTGTTTAGAATTTTGTAACAAAACTTATTTTGGATTTATTGTCAAAAACATAAATATATCTTTTGCATGTGTATTGGATTCTATCCATACACTCTATGCTTTAAAAGAGTTTAAACATCTTGTTTTTATATTTATACAAGTTGAGAAAAATCGGTTTTCAATCTCAAAGTTTGGTTTTTGAAAAATACCGATTTTGTGTTAAAGCTTAATTTCTATATCACAAAAATAGTTCAGATAGTTTGTAATATGTGTTGATTTTTTGTCACACATATTTGTTCTTCAAATATTTATAATAATTGATTTTTGTGGAATTTATGAGATTTTATATGTTAAAAAGACCAAGTTTCATATCCTAAGCCCTAGCCTGAGCCTGCTGGCGGTCGATCGGCCAGTCGACCAGTCGATCAGAGCTCTGTCGACTGGTCGGTCGATCGATGTGCACAAGGACGTGCATAAGGCCTTGCTTATAAGGCCGGTCGACCGGGTGGTCGACCGACTGTAACTACCCAACACTCGGGTAGTGCCGGTCGATCGGGCGGTCGACCGACAGGCTGAGTTCCTTTGGGATCGGTCGACTGGGTGGTCAACCGGTGGCTCAATGGTCAGAAATATGACCGTTGGCTGGTCGACCGCGCGGTCAACCAGAAGGTCAAAAATGACCATTTCTGGACCCCAACGGCTATAATTCTAAGAGCCTATAAATAGGGGTTTTCTCAAGCTGTTTTGAATAAGATTTTAGAGAGCCTTTCTTTCAATCCTTTTCAGTGTTTTGCAGCAAGTTTAAAAGAAGTTTTTGAGCCAAAATGTTTTATCCTTTATTTGTTTTTAAAGCGTTGGAAAAGTCAAAGAAAAGAGAGTCTTTGGGAAATTGGTTGTGTGCTTTCTTTACAAACTATTTAGTATTTTTTCTAAGTGTTTTTCTTTGTTATTTTCTTTTCCAAACACTTTATTTTCTCACACTTGGGCTATCATATTTAATCTTATCTATATGATCTTGTTTTTGTGAGGAAAATTGTTTGTGGTCTATTGTGATCACCAAGTGTTGTTTGTGATCATTGGATCACCAAGATTGTAATCTTTTCTTTACTTTGGCTTTGTGCCTATCCCTCTAGTGTAGAGGTGATTGAGTTTTGGTTTTGTGCCTATCCCTCTTGCGTAGAGGTGATTGTGTTTGAGTTTTGGCTTTGTGTCTATCCCTCTTGTGTAAAGGTGATTGAGTTTTGGCTTTTTGCCTATCCCTCTTGTGTAGAGGTGATTTTGTATTTTGGCTTTGTGACTATCCCTCTTGTGTAAAGGTGATTGTGTTTGAGAGAGGAGTAGTGTACTCCAAGTGTAGAGTTGTAATTCCTCAGTGGAGGTCCCTTTGTGAAAAGTCTTGTGTGGACATAGTGGAAATCCTTTTGTGTGAAGGCGGGGACATAGAGAAGTGGCTCGAACCTCGAAACATATCTTATTGTTTGCGTTTGATCCACTATCTCTCAACTTTATCTCTTATATCTCGCATTACTTTATATTGCACTTTTTCATATGCTATATATAGTTTGTGTGTGCTCATACTTGTGTTGAACTAAGAGAGCTTTATGTAGCACCTCAACTCTTAATCTAAAGGAATGTTGAGGAGATAGTCCAGAGCCCTTCACGAGGAATTCGGCTACACTCTTGGGTTACATATAATGTGTTGCTATTGAGTTTTAATTCGCATCATTTGTCATTAGATTAGTTAATACACCTATTCACCCCTCTCTAGGTGTATTTCACTTCATTTGATTTTGGGTCATCTTTTTCATCTATCAAGCCCTGATGGATAAGATAAATTTTCTTAAGCTTAGTTACTTCTCTTCTTTCGAGAAAATTCTTGCAAACCAAGCGGAATTTTAGAATGACATCTCTTATATTTGCTCGTCTATCCGCTATCTCCAACAGTGCAATGACTACTCTTACTCCAAGCAAGAGTGGCATATACCTGTGTCTTATGGCTATGCTCAGCCTTTACCCTCTTCAGGCCTTCCTTTTGATCTATGAACTAACCTAAACTACCCGCGGCTCTGTACACGCTTCCTGGTGCCCCCTTTCGCCTATATATACCTTGGGATTTCCAGAGCTGAGAAGGGAGGAGTTTTGAGGATAGTTTTTAGGATTTTTTTCTCCATGTTGTAGTTTTTAGGATAGTTTAGGTTAGTTCTTCTTCTTCCTCTTTGTATGTTTCATTTCTTATAGATCTTGTAATAGGAAAGAGAGTAATACATGGGTAGAAAGCAAGAGTGCTTGTAATGGAAGGTGACAATCTGTGAAAGGTTCTTTTTTTATCTCTCCTTGTTTTCTTCTCTCTAACTCTTTTTTACATGCTTAGCTAATTTTCTCTCATGGCAACTAACCACTAACTTGCTAACTTCTTACTTAATAATCCACATGAATCTCATAGCCTCTACTTGGACTTGCTCTTGCAAGAGTCATTGATGGCTCATGATGATGGATTCTATCACTCTAACATCCTAGCTCTCTAACAAGCTAACATTTCTTTATTCCATACTTGCTCTTGTTTAGTTTTGATGATTTAAGTGTAGCTTGCACTTGTTTGTTGAGTTTGGATGTGATGAGTTATCTTATCGGTCATGCTTTGAAATGCTCTTGAACCAAGGACTGGTAATGGCCAAGGATATATGTGAGGCAACTATCACTAAGAGGTTAGCATGCGTAGTGGAGCCATTAGTAGTTAGTAGCCATAGATTTTCTTTCCTTTTACTTTGTTTTAGAAATATATCAAAAATCACAAAAATCATCTTTTCTATGTTTCCCACTTTGTGTTTCATCGTACCCTTCTCTTCTCATTCTTTGTTTTCTTTTCTTTTTATTCTTTAAAACATTGAAGAACCATTAACACACTCGTGAATAGTCCGGTAAAGCTTCTATCGCTTCCCGTCCCTGTGGATTCGACCCGTTTAGCCTCTATTGTTATAACGGAAATAACGAGGAAGCCAAAGCACGCATTTTTAACTCTTGATTTTAAAACATACACTTTTCGTGTACGGTTTTCACCCGATCAAATTTTGGCGCCATTGCCGGGGATGGGAATAGTTTGATTTCACGTTTTTGTTAACTTTTCTTCTTTATTTTTTGTGTGCAGCTTAAATTTTTAATATTACAGAAAGTCCACACTTGCTTTTGTGTGGTTGGATAAATTCTTTTATATTATTATATTCTGTTGCTAGTTTCTGTTACCTGTGGACTATAATAATTTAAGAATTAAAATACAGAAATTGGATGCTTTAAAGCGGTTTAGACATTTGCATCTAGGCACGTGTCGATTTCAATTCTAATATACTGTATTTTATTCTTGTGTTGTTGTGATCTTGACGGAGGTGTACATATTGCATTGCATATAGTTAGAACAAATACGTGGGTGATTTACTCGCTTTGTGTGTTCATTCTTATCTATATTGCACACTTGCATGAATTGAATTTAAGGACAAAACCCAATACAACATAAGGTGGGAAAGTCATTACCCCCCTTAGCCTAAAAATCACCTCCCCGCTCACACAACCCAAGCCTTAATAAAAATTGTTAGACATTAGCCCCTAGGGACATCTCAGACTCATTTAAGAGATTGACCTGAGGGGAAAGTTGTTAGAAGTTGACTCTTGTCAAATCGGTATTCAAGGTTGGGGATTGAGAGGCAAAACCTCGAAGAACAGTGGTTTGACATAATTAGGCCCGTTGATCGGGCACGGATACCTCCCACTGGTCTTGCCTCTACCTGGCCGATTAACTTGTGGTCAGATTTCAACAAGGTACCTCCCGTGAATAGTCTAACCAGTTAGGAGTCGTTTAGGTTTAAGTCAACCCTAGCATAGGCTTGTTTTCTTTTTTTTTTTCTTTTTTTATTTGTTTGTTTGTTTGTTTGTTTTCTTTTTTGTAAATTGTGAAATGGATTTTAACAACAATTTTTATCTTGATTAATTAGCTTAAGGTTGGGAATATGATACTCTGGATTACATGAAATTAATAGGTTTAATTTTACTAATTTTAAGTTTTCTTTTGTTAGGTTTTAAAGACTTTTTAACATTAAATTTCTTAACGGGTTTGAATTTTTCGTTAAGAAAACTGACTTTAAAGGGGGGTAATCTGACTTAATTTATGTTGCTATTCCTCTGAAAATTCTATCATAGAAAGTAGAACTATTATAGACTGTGATTTATGTTTTTCTCTATTTTTTTGATATTTTTAACTAATTATTTTAATTGTTTTACTGCAGGTTAACAAATCTAAATTTTTCAGTTTGGTCGGGTTCTGTCATGCGGGCATGGATCCAGAAGAGGCAGCTCATACAGAGCTGGGCTGGAAACAGGCTTGTGGGCCTCAGCCATCAACAATTTTTTTTTTATTCTTTGGGAATTGCTGCACAGGGGCTGGTCCTATATGCAGCCAAGCCCGAGCCAGCAGGCTCGGGCCAGCCGGGCCAGGCCCTGGACAGACCCAAGTGGGTCTGTGCAGTGTCGACCTTGGCCGAGAGCAGCGACTGTATTATTTTTTTCTTTTTTTATCTTTCTTTTTTTTTGAAAATTCAAATTGTAGAATTTTTGAAGGTGTGAAAATTCAGAAATGTATTTTAATTGGATTTTTGAATTGGTTTTGATGTATAAAAATTCCATGGATGACCCTTGTATAGACATGATATTGATTAGACTATTAGAAAACGGGTTTACTTTTCTTGGATTTGATTTGCTCAAATCAAGGCTTTGTGGAGTACTAAAATAATGATTATATAAAAATTATATTAGGTAAATTTTTAGGAACCATTAAATATATTACGGTGAGTTTTGCCATACGGGTATAAATGTTGGGTGGCAGATTGCTGCAATTAATAAATTATTTCTTATGGTTCTAATTTAATTTAATTTTTTTTTAAAAATTGAAATTAAATTCACAAGTTAGATCTACTTACTTGAGTTGTTCCTCCTTGTTTGCTCCTCAGTCCACGTACCTCGAAGCCCTTGTCGTTCACGATCTGCTTGAGGAGAAGGGAAAGATGGAAGTGGGGAAAGTTTGGATTATGGTTTTCTCTTGAGATAGAAGAGAAAGAAAGAGTTTGGATCTTTATATAGGTTATTAGATATTTTAGAAACCTGAATTCTAGTGAGGTTTAGATCACTTAATTTAGTAGTTTAGATAAGGATTGAAGATTGCTAAAAATCTCAAGGACATTCGGTTTAGATTTGAAAATTATAGGTTTACTAGCTTATTAGGTTCAAATTGAATTTCGAGTACTTTTGGATTACAAACCAATGTGGCATTATGGTCTACTCTCTCCTTTCCTTTGCTGGGGACCAGAGTTCGATCCCCAATGCCTGCATATAAGTTATCATTATTTTATTATTTTTATTATTATATTATTATTATTAGTAGTAGTAGTTTTGGGTAAAACTCTTATAGTGTATTACGAGCTTCTCAGTAAGGTGAGATTTCTTTGATTTAATCTTTTGGGGTTGAGGTTTCTTATGAAGATGCATCAGGATATGCTCAAAATTCTTCCTTTATCCTTCATTTAGGCTTCACTTTAAGTTGAGCTTGCTTACATCTTCTATTTTAGCTTAATTCGGGCAAGTAATCTGCTGTTCGTCCTCCATGGAAACTTTAGAATTCATAGGACCATTTCCGCTTTGGTTTACGTGTGTCTGAGTCTCTTTGTTCTCTGCTTCCCTCAGTTTTTGGTATACAAAATTCAAAGAAATCTACTGCTCTTTAAATTAGTTGTTACTCTTTTTGTAATGTTAAGTTCTCAGAAATTGGTTCTTGAAAGCCTTTGCTGCCTGTTGTATGCTCAAGGATTTTGCTTTCTCCTTGTTCTGTCCTTTATTGTGGGCTGAGCTTAATTTCATCTTTGATTTGAAGTTAGGTTTTGTAATGTATGTTCTGTTTGCATTTTTTGGAAGCCTGAAAATCTGTTGGATAGTTTACACTTTGGCTTTTCTTGGGTTTACCTTATTATAATGACGACTTTTTGGTGTTTAACTCCGGTTTCCTTTCTTATTTCCTTTTCTCATATCCTTTTAAAGAAAAAATCAGTAGCAAATTATCAAAACAGATCGAAAAAAGGTTTTCTTTCGTGACTCCTTCACGAATTTTGCCCATCCGTCTCTCTCTGCCTCTCCCTCCCTCTTCCCCCTCCCCTCTCTCTGGCGCTCTACCTCTCCCATTTTCCCTTCTCCACACTCAGCCTCCCCTCTTCCCTCTCTTTCTTCCCCCGCTCCGTCTCTCTAGCTCTCCTCTCTCTACCTCCTCTCTTCTTCGACCTCCTCTCTCCCTCTCACCACCGCCGCCACCACTGGTTGGTTTCACTGACTGACGGCGGTACACTAGTTATTTTGAGTGTCACAGTTGGTCCCTTTATATTGTTTATTCTCACAAAAATTAGCTTCTCTAAGTTTTTTGCTTTGTTCCTTCTTTTTGGGTCTGCTGGACACTTGTGCTTTCCATTGTTCTTTTTTATATGGTAGTCGAAGTCTCATTTGAGTTTATTTATTTCATTTTCTACTAACCCAGTGGCCACACTGGGCTGTTGAGCTTTGCTCCCTGCTGTGTGGTCTTGGGTTTGTAATCCCCTACAGACGTATTGTTTCGAATTTATTCTGGCCCCCTTTGAGCCGTGATTGACTAGCCAAAAAAGGGTCATTTAAGCTTCGGTTCCAAAATCATCTTTTGCTTTCAGGACTTCTATCTGCATTTGAATTGGGGAAATAGATGGAGATATTTTTCTTCTTTTATTTCTTCGACACTAATTTGAGTGGTTGTACCATTTTTAACCTCCTCTTGCAGTATATGGTACAATTTCCCTCTTTGACAATGATGTAGTTTGTTTGTAACTTTTAGGGCCCATTTGTTTCAAAGCCCAAATTTCGGATTTCTGCCTCAAGGTCAAATTAAGCAGAAATCCTTTGCATTCACTGTAACTACAGTGAACGGGTCAGAATTCACAGTGTTTTCCTTAGCTTGCTCGAGGATTGCTGCGAGCTCACTGTAGCTACCACAATGATTTTAGTGGGCCCCGCAAGAATTTCACCCCACTAGCAAAGAAGCAACCAAACACACTCTGGAGTGGATTTTTCAGAATTTCACCCCTCAAATTTGTAAAACAAATGGACCCTTAGATTCTGTGCGGTCATATCTGAAAAAAAAAAAATGTTGTTTGATATAGCTTCCTCCTTAAGCTCATTTGCCTTCCTGAGGTGTCATTGTCAGTGTCATTTTCTTTGCCTATTTACTATTTACTGCCTTCCTTTGTCACACAAAAAATAGTATTCATCTTTACATTTTTCTTGATATTATGGTTTTTTATTTTTTTTTACCTTGTCACTGCTGAATTACGAGTTGCAGTCTGAGAATGATGTGTTGTCACTGATTACATTATGCACTATGTGCTCTTCTTAAGCATGTCTTACAATTCCAATTGAAATTCCTGCACGTATAGGATTTTAGGTTGGCTGCAAATTCTTATTTAGAGGGGAATTCGTACAAAATTCTGTTGTTCCCATGTCGGTTGCACTGTGCACTCTCCTGCAGCAAATTATCCTTCATCTGCTTTTTGTACATTTTTCAGAGCATCTTCACATAATTTGACAAACCTTGCTACCATTACATCATTTGATACATGTACAATGCGTTTACAAATTGTCCTATCGACCAGTCTGTGGCTTATCTTTTATAAGCAGGTATTTTTTTTAATGAATTTCCCCCATCTAATGATTCTCTCTGTAAATGTCGATTCGAAGGTATTTTGAATGGGAAGGTCAGCCTCTGACATCCTTTCTGCTCGACTTTTCTGCCCCAGATCGTTATTTGCGTTATCGGTTATCGCAATGTTTATCCTGAAAGGATTAACCTGCACAATCTTAGGCCCATGTTCTGGGATTTCATGACGGGAATTTGATACTTAGTTAGGGTCTTTGTGTTATGAGTATGAAGTGGATACTGCTGTGTTTGTTCCTTTGGAAGCAGATATTGATCTTATGCACATGTTCGACAGTTCGAGGATACTCTGAGGAATTACATCCGTGAGAAACGTCCTGCGCCCATGGAACAATATTTCGAAGATCATGAATCATTATGGGAAGAAAGTTTCCAAAGTAAAGAAGCCTTGACACATGAATTAAGGAAACAATTCATCGTCATTGGCAGTGGTCTCGGATCAAATGTATTCAGAGGTATCTTCAAATCTTATTATATACAAATAAAACAAGATTTCTTACTGCCAGCTACAAAAATTATTTGTGCAAACGCAATCTGAAATAAAGAATATAAGCAGATGCTTACAATTCCTTCCCCTTTGCGGACAAATACAGTTTCCAGACATGCCTTTTTACAAGGTTTATCATCGAGCTTGAAGATCATCCATAAGCTCACAAACTCCTAAAGAAGTACACAAGAAACCAATTACTTCTATTATTCTTAACCTTCTATAGATGTTTTTATATGCATATCCTTATCTGTTCAAATCTTCTGTGTTAAAAAAAAACAGTGTCACCAAAGCTGCGATGCAGATGAATTATGGAACCGTACACCCACCTCAATTTAGTGAGATCAACTGCAGAGAATGGGAACAAACTGAACCTACAAACAGCGAGAGAAAGGAACAAGCTGTGACAGTTAGTGAATTCCTAAACTATGCACAGGAACCACCACTCCCAAATGAGGTAAAGGGAATTACTCTCATTATTCTCTTCTGGCTGAACCTCTCATTATTTTTTATTTAATGAAAATACAAATAAAGAAGAAAAAAAATTAATCTTCGGTTCAATGAAGAACTTAAGCAAATGTAGTTGAATTATATTTTCTATCACACGAAAGCATTTACAATAACTCTTCTTTCTATCATCACGCTCACCTACTTTCGTTACCTTTTTTTCTATTTTTTTTATAGATTGCTTTTATAAGTTTTCAGTTAGAATACAATATTGTAGGTTGTCTAAAAATCATTAAAGATAAGTCATCAGACGCGGACCTCCCAACGCGAAGGTCGCGTTTCAATTAAAACGCGGGCCTCGCGTCCAAGAAGAAACACGAACATCAAACACGGGTCTGAGAAACCCTGCATCTCACTTCAAACGCGACTCTGAGCAACCCCGCGTCCTACTTCAAGCATAGATCTGGGCAACTCTGCGCTCTACTTCAAACACGGGTCTGAGAAACCCTGCCTCTTACTTCAAACGCGGGTCTGAGCAACTCCTCGTCTTAATTCAAGCGCAGATCTAAACAACTTTGTGCTCCACTTCAGACGCGGGTCTGAGAAACCCTGTGTCTCACTTCAAACGCGGGTCTGAGCAACTCCGCGTTTTGACTGAGCGTCCGTATCTACAATAAGAAACACGAGGTCCGCATCCAGCGTGAGACCCGCGTTTCTGTTATAACTGGGTACATTAACTCCCCACGTAATGTGAGAGTTAATCCCCATTATGGAAGGATTTTTGTTGACTCAAAGGCCATTAGCTCTAGTTTTGATAATAACAAAACATATGTTATGTTTTTAACAATTTTGTTTAACAAAGTTTCAGGTTAACTCTTTGTTGTATTTCGACACCATCACAAGACTTACACGTTTGGAAGCCAAAAAGATATAGATCCCAGAGCCTTAGCACATAGAAGAACTCAAGGATGAAGTTTGCAAAAGAAGACTATATCAAGATTTGTATTTTTTGCTTTTTACATTTTAGATAGGATTTATAGTCGTTTGTTAAAACTAAAATAATATAGGTTGATAGCTCTTTTGGGATTGACACACACACACACACACACACACACACATCTTTCACAATCCTATATTGTTTTAAAAAGAGTTCAGAACATTTCTCTTCCGAAAAAATGGGTTTCGGAAAAACCAGTTTTTGATTTAGAAAAATGGGTTACACGGTAACATCCTCCTGTTATACTTGCTACATGTCTTGTTATACTGGTATCCTGAACACACTGTTGACATTGTTACCATGACTATTACCGAGTTATCCCAGTGACCTAGGTAATTTGTACATTAGTCAATCTTGATAAACTAATAATATGATTATTAAACAACTTGCACTAGGATTAAAGAAATTGATGGAGGAGACAAAGTCTGTATTTTGGATGGACTTAGAAATAGGTTGTGCAGCCGAAAGAGGGTTCTACTGCAGGGTCCCGGGGGTGACTGACACCTTGTCCTGTTTCTGTTCTTATTCCTGTTATACACGTTATATATGTTACCTGACTTGTTATACATGTTATCTGACTACCTTACGGTAGAGCCTCGTTCAGCGCCAGGAGTTCGGGTCGTGTCTCGACATGTACGGGACCCACTTAAAACACAAACAATATTTCCAACCAATCAGTTTCAATAACATAGGACCCTGATTGACATGTGTAGTAGGCGTAGTATGGGATGCGTCCATTACATATGGCAATTGATGTTCGCTGATATAATTAATAACAAAACTAAATCTTACATTGACATTATAGACTGGACTTGATATATATATATAATAGACAGCTGACACCTAATTGAATACCTAACTTGACATATACTTTACTGTTTGCTTTCCACATTACTGTTTATTTACTTTATACATGTCACTTCTTATCCAGTATATTTTTATAGCAGTATCGTAGTGATATGTACACACTATTTTTGCACGTACACCTTCCCCTTTTATTTTACACATTGGGTCACTTTCTGACGAACCTGAATTTGCATGTCCAGATTGGATGCTTCATTCTATTATTCAAGTATTCGATGAGACCGTAAATGTTGCGAGGAGCTGGAGTTTTCTTTTACCCATTCTGGTATTCTTGTCTTCCTTTTTATTCTTGTTGTTTCTGTCTACGGATCCGATTGTGCTGCCAGATCATCCTCATGTTCTAAACGTAGTAGCGCTCCTATATCAATGCAAGCAGTTATGGATGGTGACGGATGTCTGCATGGCGATTGTCACGTCCGCTTCCCAAAATACATTAAAGCGGAGACGCGACGAGAGTCGGTGACGTATATACGCGATGAGAAATATCCCACGTATGCACGTTAAGCCTAAGGTAACCTAAATAAACTATAAAATCTACTACGATAAATCAATATCACTGCAATATCACATATAAACATCCACACATGATAACATATGAATAAGGAATGGAGTATGTATTTTGGGAAGCGGGCGTGACAATCGCCATGCAGACATCCATCACCATCCATGACTGCTCGCATTGATATAGGAGCGCTACTACGTTTAGAACATGAGGATGATCTGGCAGCACAATCGGATCCGTAGATCACGGGGATTGTGTTATCCGGCTTTAAGCAGCACGGGGGCAGTAAGTTCCGAAGGGTTTTCACGTCGGAGTCTTAAGCAATTCCGGAGGGTCTTCGTACTGGTGGTTGAAGTCCCAGGGAGTCGTGCAACATCGTTAAGCGATAGACCCTGCTAGGCAATGCCTGGTCAGTTGTGGGCTTGGGTTAAGGCTCGAGGCTTTCTTCTTAGGCTCATGTTATACTTGCGTGTGAGCTGGGCCTGCTGATAGTAAGCGATGACTTCTAGTAGGACACGTGTAGCGATCTCCTGAGGGGTCGAGAATTGACCACAATAGATGCCCATCCACCTCCTCTGAATGCCCGACAGAGGAGGGGGGATTGACTGATCCATATCCCGAGTCAAATATCCCTAAAGCTGGATTGATCCATATCCTGAGTCGGAGGCGTCGGCTGGTCTGACATGTCTTCTCGGGGGTTACGTTGACCTTTTGCATTCTAATGGGAGCAATTGGGGCACTTCCTCAGCTGTTGTACTAGTGCATTTAATGCCTTGCTTTGAAAAGACAACGATTGTGGGTGGAGTGTCAGATCCGCGTGCATGCTCGCAGTCATTTGGAAGGCCAGTCCGTCGCGTCGTGATTCGCTCAATGGCTGCGATGCGAAACATACGGATATGCGAAGGGTTGTTCCAACTAGTGCCATCACAATCCATCATTGCGATGACGTTAGCGTTGGCTTTAAATTGGGAGGGGACTGGCCTTTGAGTTTTTATAAACCTCCAAATCTTTGCCTTTCATTTTTCTTCTTCCTATTTCTCTACTATCTTCCTCAATCTTCGATCGACTACAGTAATGGGAAAAGTGAAGTCTATCGTTGTCGCCGATGAGCCTGGGGGGGGAGGCGCCTCGGATGACTCAGGGAAGATGTGAGTCTGGCGCTCGAGAAAGACGATGGATTTCGATCCAAAGCTGAAGCCTCTTCACAGTCAAGAGGATGTCCTTGATATTTGATGAGGTATGGCGTCGCGGTGTCAGATGAGATCACGGTGAAGTGGTGCCTCTTGAAGACTGACGTGAAGGTGGCTCCCCCCATGGTGGCATGTTCATCCATCCCCAGATCCTGGCGTTGGGGATGAAGCTTCCCTGACTGTCTTCGTCCACAACATCTTGGTTTGTTTTCGAGTTGCTCTGTCACAGTTAACGATAGGGGCATGGTGAGTGCTTCTGAGTTTCGAAGCACGCTGCTATCATTTTCTCCCGGAGGCGTGCGGGCGTGAGGAATTTTGCACTGTATATATGATGAGGAAGTGTCCCAGTGACGCTCGTTCCTTCGCTTCCTAGAAGGATTGTGACAAGTTGATCGTCATTATGCCTGATAGTGATCATGAGGGCGTGATTCTGTGGTAAGGATCGCTGGTTCCTAGGAGGCTCTCACAAAGGACCGTGGGAGGGTTCCGACGTCCTGGATACTGGAGCGGTCTGACAAGGAACTAAATCGGTGTCCCGAGTAACTCAGGAGAGGGTCCAGAAGCTTTTTGACTTGGACTATAACTGCTGGAATTGGAGCTGGTTGTTGGATCCGACCAGGTCCGAGGTGCCTCTGCCAGTAATGAGGTCGGTGATGGCAGCTGGAGAAGAAGCGACGGTGGATCCTTTGGTGGAAGAGGAGGCATAATTTCTATTGGAAGATGATTCTTCTAGGCTCATGCCCCGCCCTCAGAAGCAACCAATCCGGGAGGGAAGGTTGAAGAGGAGGGGGCGTCCAAGTCTCCCCGTGCTCTGACTCGCGAACGGGTAAGTAATGACTATGATTTTGTATGTTTGAGTTTCATCTAGCATTGGCCTCCGTTTAACACTAGCCTCGGTCTTGCAGAAGAGGCTAGGGTAAACGTTGACCCCGAGGAGGTGGACTTGGTGGCGACCAAGCTAGTTGATGTCGATGACTGGCCTCTAGCCCTGTAGAGGATGACGTACTAGGTGGAGGAACGCTTCGAGTGTCTCGGCCCAAGGTGCAGGGGTTGAGCTGGAGCCCCTCAATTTCCAAGGCCGGAGGTGTTACTTTCTACCTTGTTTTTAGATTCCTGAGGGCGATAAGGAGACGTTGCCCCCCGAAGTTGATCGCGAGGTTGAGTTTCTGGTGACAGGACCTGCTCTTACTTCTCTCTGCCGGACTCGTCATCAGGGCCTGGAGCTGTGAGCGTCAGCTTTGAGGGTGTCGTTGTTACCCCTGAATCTCTACCCTCGGGACCAGCTTTGAATCTTTTGATTCTTGTAACCGCGGAGACTTTATCCAGGTAGTTAGGACTGGTGTGCTGGAGGGGTGATCTGTTCCTATCATCAACTGCTTACTGAGTTGTAAGGTGGCACTGGACGAGGAAGTGGATAGAGTCACGTAACAGATTTCACGACTCAAAGAAATTCACCTGGATCAGTTCGCGATAAGATCGCCACGTGGCGCGGTATTCGGTCCGGAGTCGAGTCGGCTCCTAGTGGTTGTATGACTTCGGACTCTGGGACGAGAGATGTCTTCGGAAGGCAGTGTGACTTTAGAGCTATGAGTGAGTTGCCGTCAGATTTAGGAGTGGTTGAGCTTCCGGAATGAGGATGCTGAGAACTTCCCATGTTCCTGCCTTTGGACATGTGTCGTGATCCTGGCAGGGGTCAAATTTTGACCACTACAATCACTATCCAACAAAGGGGGACGGGAAATCATTCTGTCAGTTGTCTATGAGAAAAATGGGATTACTCAAAGAGAAATCTTGTAGGAGGATTTGAGACTTATACACCAGTCTCATGGGCTTATCCCTGGGCTATGTTGGGGGATTTCAACGCTACCAGGTTTATCTCTGAAAAGCAGGGAGGAAATAAGCTGACATTTGGTAAGCTTCAGAGCTTAATAAATTTATTGATGGCTGATTTATCAAATATTAGTTGCTCAGGAAATTACTGATCTTGGCATAATAACTCACTACGCCTGAAAAGAATTGAGATTGGATAGGGTTTTATGTAATGAAGCTTGGATACATCTACTACCCTCAATCATATTATGTCTATCAGAATCAAGCTTCTAGTGATCATTCCCCTTTTTGGTTACATATCAACTCAGCTAGCGCCAAGGGTTTTTGTTATTCGATGAAATGCCCTGGATTTGATAGAGTCCTTCAACAAGCCTGGCATTCTACGCCATCATGTACTCCCCAGTTTCAGTTTGTTAGCAAGCTCAAGGCTCTCAAGCAAGCATTAAAGGCATGTTGCAAATCATGCAACATAAATACTGATAAAAGGATAAAGGCTCTGAGGGAAAAGTTGAATCACAACAATGATCAACAGCTCTCTAATCCTTTTTCTGAAGAACTACTCAAAGAAGAGCAACAACTCAAGCTTGAGCTACACAAATGGCTTGATTTTGAGGAGGAACAACTTAGAGAAAAAGCTGGGAAATACGGCTTCAATCAGGTGACAGGAATACAAAGTTCTTCCACTCTTCCATCAAAAGTAGACAAATTTTATCAGTCACCTATATACTGATACTGGCGCATGTGTATCAGATATGGAGCAATTGAGGACTATGGCTCCAACATACTTCTAACATGTTCAACCAGAATTCATACCAGAATATTTTTCCCAATCTGGTGGTGTGGAAGCATCCAACTGAGGAAGCTCAAAGCTGGTTAGTCAGATATGTGACAAGAGAGGAAATCAGAGGTACCCTTTTTCCAAATGAATCCAGACAAGGCTCTAGGCCCTGATGGGTTCAATCCTGGCTTCTATCAAAAGAATTGGGAACTTATAGCCCTTGATCTTTGCAAGGTTATTCTGTATTTTTTTTTTCCAGAAGGGTAGACTACTAAATGAGATAAACCACACTTTTGTCTCTTTAATCCCCAAATCTACTAATGCCTCTCAATTGTCTTATTTCAAGCCAATTTCTTATTGTAATGTCCCATATAACATCATTAAAAAGATTAGGAACAATAGGCTACAAGTTGTGATTGGAGGGTCTCTATTCATCAAATGCTTTCATCAAAGTGATTGCACACTATTAGCCCATGAATTGATCAGACTTCAAAAAGAAATATGCATCCAAGGCTGCTTGAATCAAAATTGATCTCCACGAGGCATTTGACAGCATAAATAGGGCATTCATATACTTCATAATACATTGTATGAAGTTCCCTCCTACTTGGATAAATTGGGTGAGAGAGTATCAATTCAACTACTTTCTCCATCATGGTGAATGGCACCCCATCTGGATTCTTTGATAGCAACAAAGGTACAAGGCAAGGAGACCCTTTATCCCCTTACATGTTTGTTCTAGCCATGGAATTCTTGTCTATACAATTAGTGCTAGCTATATAGAATCTAGGAGAATTCAACCAATAAAGAGGGACTAAACACATGTCTCTCACTTATTATTTTCTGATGACCTTTTGATCTTCACAAAGCTAATCAAAGCTCTTTCAAGGAGATAGAATCTTGCAATCCTGTACTTTTTGATACTGTGGTCTTCAATCAACAAAGCAAAATGCAAAATATTTTTCAGCAAGAATTGTATAGTAAAGATTCACTATCCAGAATGATGTCCATTTCTGAAGGATTTCTACTTTGCTAGTATCCTGGTTTACCTCTCTCTATAAATTATCTGAAAGCAAATTATTATTCCTCTCTCATTGACAAATGCAAGTCAAAACTTGAAGGTTGGAGCTCTCACACCGTCTTTTGCAGGAAGAGTTCTATTTGTGCAATATGTTATCTATAATTTTTTTATGTACTGGTTGCAATCATACAAGTTCCCAATATTTGTCATCGATGTCTTGAATAGCATCATGTCAAATTTCATTTGGAAAGGGAAGGATGCAAGCATGTAGCTGGGATTCAATGTGCAGACCTAGATCAGGAGGCGGCTTGGGAATTAGGAAAATTTAAGATATTAACAAGGTTGCAGATTTAAAGTTCTGGAGGTGTTTTACAACTCAAAGTAGTTGCGCTTCATGGATGAAGAAAGTATATTGCAGACACTCCTCATCTTGGGAAATTCAAGCCAATCAATGGACTCGGGTACTTGGTGGTTCTGCTATATGTCAAGCACCTAGCTTACACATATACTGATACAGTGACTCATACCACTGATACTGGAATTACTACAAGGGATTGTTAACACTGATACAAATGATACATGGCTCTGGACACCATCTCCAACAGTCAACTTCACCTTTAGTTCAGCTTGGAACATCTCAAGATCACCCTCACCAAAGTTTGATCTGGCAGCAGTAGTTTGGTGTCCTCACATACAACCACCCAAAAGACGTCTCCTTGCTTACTAAGAGCACTTACTGACAAATTTTTGACCAGCCAGGGACTTGAACAATTTGGCATTGTTGATGGTGGTCTGTGTGTTTTATGCAACACACATTCAGAAACAATAAAACATCTCTTCTTTTCCTGCACATTCTCAGCCTATATTTGGTAAACTTGTAAAGTAAAACTGGCACCACAACAACAAGCAGGCACTCTTCATGAGGCTACTGATTTCCAAGTCAGGTTCACCAAGAGACACACAATTTCTACACTTGGCAAAGCAGTACTGGCAGCAGCAATTTGGAGCATTTGGAAAGAGGGGAACTGGAATTTTTAATCTAACAGAAACAACTAAGCATGAGGTGTCAAAGAAGCTGCAACAGAGAATTCAAATCTCAATGCAAACTTGTTCCTAGAAAGTCCTGGGAGATGCAAAGGAACTGTGAGTACTAGAAAACTGGGACTTAGCATCAGCCTTGTAATTTCTGATTCTAGCGTACATAAGGGCTAGCTGCAACTGCTATGTATCAGAGTTTCAGTCTGATAGCAGCAGCAGCAGAATCTGACAGTTTTTGTAGCAGCAGCAGCTTGCAGATTTAGCCCAGCAGCATTATCAGAGTATCAGCCTAGCAGCACAGCAATAGCAGGTTGCACAGCAGCAACAACCTTCAGGTATCTGATCAGCAACGGTAGCAGCAATAGAAGTCAACTGGGACTTAGCCTCTTCAAACCATGTATCAGGCTTGTGATTTTTTCATTCTAAAATACATAGGGCTAGTTTACACTGATAGTATTGTACTTCATTTATCTGCAGGCTTTGGGTCAATCTGAGCTCTACATGGTGTACTATAGTATAGGGTGCTATTTAGTTATCCAAGAATAGCAATTATAGAGTAGTGTTCTAAAAAAACGTGTTATATAACTCGTTATAATGCGTTATATAACATAACGTCGACCAATCGTTACGTAACAGGGCTAAAAAGAGTAATGTTTCATAATTATGGTTATTTAATCTGTAAAGTTTGTTATGTTACGTTATTAACATAATGTACCATAACTTATGTTACGGTACAAGTCGTCTTTTTATAAAAATGAAATCACCTAGAGGGGGGTGAATAGGTAATGTGCTAATAAAATGCGGAAAATACAACAATAAAAAATAACGCTTAAGCAGTCAAAACAAAAACTGAATTCCCAATGAAGGGCTCTAAAATTTCTCCTCACAATTTCTCTTGAATAAAAGTTGAAGTGCACAATTGCATTCTTACTTAAATGAGTAAAACCGATAAACTAAGAGTAATGAATTAAAGCAAGGAACATAAAGCAAATGCTAGATGATATAAGCATTATAGAACAAGTGGAAAGGAAGCAAGATTGAGAAAAATAGCAATCGCAAATACAAAAGATTTGTTTTTGAGGTTCGAGCAAACTTGTTTTACGTCCCCGCCTTCACCGCAATGAAGGATTTCCACTAGTTTCACTTAAGCTCAATAATAAGGATCCATCAAGATCCGGAGTCTCAACTCCAACCTTAACCTCAACACAAGAGAAGAGCACAAAGAAGAAAATTACAACAACTTGGTGATAAAAAGATCACAAACTCTCTCTTTACAACTTTCTATAATTTAGAGTGGAGATTTGAGGCTCAAGAAATTTTGTGAGAGAAAAATCAGTTGAAAAGATTGAACTTGAAGCTTAAAACTATGAAAAATGATTTGGAATGAAAACTCTTTGAAACTTGAAACTTTGAAATTTTTCTAGAAATTTTCAAACAATTTTAAGGAGTTTTTTTGATTTTTTTGATTCTTTTAATTGTTTCATCCTCTACAAATGACCCCTGTTTATAGGTGTAGTGGTCAGTTTTTGCTCTCTTCGAGATCACATCAGGTGTCCATTCAACACCAAACAGGTGAGCGACATGTGGCTACTCCCAAAACCTCTGACCAAGAGTGCCCATTTGATTCAAACCTCGAGCGGTTCGTATAGTTAGGATGAGATAAAATCAGTTGTGAGAATCTCAAGCAAAATTTCTATTTGAACTCAACAATTATAGTTCGGGAACAAATCGATGATTTAGTGCATATATAAATGTGCTAATTATATATTTTCTTTTCCAAGGCTACAACCTCTAAGGAAAAAATATCTTCCCAGCTGTTTATTTAAGTCAAAATTCTTTTAGCTTATCAAAATTGTAAGACTAAAAACCAATTTATTTTATTTTCTAACCAAATCCCAAATAAAGGCTGATTTGGTGCATATATAAATGTGCTAATTATATCTTACCTTTTCCGAGGCTACAACCTTTCAGCAAACAAGATCTTTCCTTTATTTAATTTCATTCCCAAAAAATCGTTAAAATGATAAGGTCTAGTCATTCACAGCCATTATTTTTTCCTCCTCAGAGTTAGTTCATCTTCCATAAAAGGGAAAAAAATGACCAATTGAAAGAATTCAATGACGTCTGAGAGAAGAAAAAACAAAATAGAAAATAAAAATAGTATGAGAGCTCTCTTAGAAGACAAAGAAAATGAGAGAGAAATCAACATGAGCTCCTCTCCTCTGTATTTTTACCATCACTACCTCACTCTCAAAAAAAGAGGAAAAATATAAGGGGAAAGCAGCAAATCAAGAAGATCAAGAACACAAAATACACATTCAAAAGAAAAGGCACAAAATGTAGGTCATTAACTTTCCTTTTCTCCTTTTTTTTCCCCCTCCTAAACCATTTTCATTATTTGAATTAAGTATGGTTGTGGGGTTACTGCTCTCAGAAATATTCTCAAAATTTCATTATATGATTCACATTTCATCAATTATTCTCAAAAATATGTCAAAATGAAACAAAATATCTGAACAATTTTTTAAATATTTTTAATTATTTTTTTTTTTTGCGTGAGACTGAAATCACCGAGACTAAATGGCCAATATGGCCTATATAACCGATTCTGATACCAAGAATTGTGGACTGATTCAGATTCTCATTCCAAGATTTCAAGCTATGACATATACTCTTGTCCTGATATGACTCTGGGTTTGAGGTAGTGTCTACACTGAAAAATTAATGAGAAATTGGGTCATTAATGTTGTTGTTTTATCATCTTCACTCACAATTCACTACATTTTCCTCTTGTTCTTTCGCTATTGTATTGAACATCCATAACGAGTACTCAACTCTCATGCTGTTTCTCTTGTCCAGATGTGTATATTATGTTTGAAACTTTAATTATGATGCATTACAGGTTCAAGAAGTGCTGGAGGAACTGGGTCATTCTGAAATACCCCACTGCATGTCATATCAACGGCTGCTGAGATTCAGTTCCTTGATGTTGTTGACAAAGTACTTTTGGGGAACAAGTGGTTGAGGAAAGTCACTGGTATTCAACCAAAATTCCCTTATCTGGTGGACTCTTTTGAGAACAGGTACATATGCTACACCATTTGTGATAACATAGTAATGTTCAGTTCAAGGTAGGACTGTGCATGATAACTAATAATTGTTTTTAACATCTTTATTATCCCTATTTTATGCAACCAGTAAAAAAGGCACGCACAATGCGTGTGCAAATCAATTTGATGTGAAAAAGAGAGAGAAACCAAATAGAATTTAAATTTTAAATGAGTGTCAATGAATTTAAACTTTCACAGTTTGTATATTTTATAGTGGAATTGTTTTCAGTTCGCAACTATCAACTAAATAGTTTGCAGTTAAAGTTTCAGATGGTAAATATTGAGAAATCTCATGACCTATTCATACTAAATCAAAGGTGAAGTAAAGTTTGTAACACATAAATGAATGATCAATAATATTAAACTTTAGTGTCATGAAATCTTGCACAAGGAAAGTAAAAGCTAGGTAGCAATTCAATCATTTTTCTGGGAGTTTAGCATAAATTGCTGAAGTAGCAACAACTAATGTAATAATAATATTGGTTGTTTGTTTATAAGTTGATAAACTTTTATATTAGTAATTAATCAGTGATCTATTTTTTTTTTATCAGAAATTGATCATAAACTTAATTTTGTCTTCAATATCCTAAAAAGCTGCTTATCACCAAAGAAATGAATGAATATAATTAAAATTTGTCTCATGTAAATTCTGATACAAAGAAGAAACATGCAAGAAGTTCTGCAAGTTTTGAGAGAAGAATTGGCTAAGAATGTTTAAACATGGAATTAATAAGAGTGTTGCACAAAAGAACTATTCAATTGCACAATAAAATTAGCTTCATTGATTAAACAAATGTACATTTTTTTTAACCAAATCTCCCTTCACGTTTATTTTTTCTCCACATCTTTATATTGTACAACATGGCAACATTAGAGGGAGTCCAGATACGACTTCATGTGCACATTGTTAGGTTCTGACAGGAAGTTGGTCAGGTATACCGCGGGTCGATTGGAATTCCCGCACAGCCCCAGTTAGCACTTTGGCCTTGGTGAGATTTGTAGGAGTTTGGGCTGGCCTCCTTCCTAATCCTGTAAGAGAAGACTCGACCAGGGGAGGTCGGGATGGCTCCAGACCTAAAGCCCTCCTGATGGTTGAGTTAGATTTGGTCTAAGGAAGAGGACCTTTGGAATAACTATCGGATAATAGCACTTACCTGTTGACTTGATTAGGGATATTTGCCGGGTCCCTTTCAGGAGGTAAAATGCGGTTTTTGACTTTTTGTCCTCCTTGTAAACTTGCTGAGGTGAGGGAAAGGTGGTTCCCTCTTTGATGGGTTTGTACGTCCATTTTGGCCCTCTCAAGCTCTTAGGCAACGACACACTAAGCCCGGCCAGACTTTAGCAATGGGCCTTGGGCCTATGGTATGTATAGTGTAGATTGTAACATATGCCTCCATCGCTGGGGCTAATCTAGTAAGCCTGAGTGATCTTCCTAAGGCAAATCACGGTTACGTAGGATTTGCATAATTAGTTCACATTTAATTGCTTTATCCCGTTTAGTTTAAATTTTTGTCCAAAAAATAAAAATTTAGAAACATTAAAAGGTAAGCCTTTCCCTGAAATTTAGATTGGTATATAACCAAAGAAGATTACTCAACGTCATTCTATAATTAAGGAACGCCAAGTGCGAAAAATTTCCCACCCGAGTTACTGGTAAAATTGGGGTTTGACTGACCCAACAATTTTAGAAAACAGATTTTTTAAAAAATCAAAAAAAAAATTCAAAATCTGAAACCCAAAAAAAAAAATCATCTATTCTAAAATTGTATATAAGAATTCTCAAATCACTACTATGGATATATCAACTTTTGATGGTCGTCTATATTATTCTAGTTATTTGAGGGATCCTCAAATTATTCTAGACTGGCTACAAAGCATGGACAAGTACTTCATCTGGTACCCACTTTCTGAGGCTGAGAAAGTCAGGTTTGCTACCAAGAAACTGACTGCACAAGCTAATCAATACTGGACCGATTTTTTTAAATCGGCGAGTACTCCGTGGTTAATGATCGATTGAAAATGGGATTGGATGAAAGAAGAGTTAGAAACCAAGTATGTGTCATCATATTTCTACGAGTTTAGAGCTCCCCCATCTGTTCAACCTCGCAGATCTAATACACTTTCACCCCCACCGACCAAACTCACTTCATCGAACCAAATCAAGGAATCTCAACCAACCCTTGATGATATCATGATAAGTTGATAACCTACTCTGAATCATGAACTTTCAACCAAAACTCAAAAAGTAGTATTTCTTGTGTGATTCCCATAGTTAGCGAAGTCGAAAATAAGTCTGATAACAGTAAAAGTAAGAACACTAAAAAAAATTCAAAATTAGCCCCACAATTAAGTGCTACAAATGTCAATGTTATGAGCATATTGCTGCCAACTGTCTAAACCCATTTAAAATTGACATCAGTGATGGAGTTCTCATTGAAGCACCAAGCCTGATAATAATATTTATCCGAAAATCACTCACGTGATTAAGTAGTTTACTGTCATCCGTCCTTTCCCTTCCCTGACTCTACTGTCAACACCACATTCTCCTTCTCTTTTACTACCGACTCCTGCTGTTATTATCTGTTTTGATCACCAATCCCTTTCTCTTCTACTGTCGATACCATCTCCTTTTCTCTTATGGCCTATGTTAAATAGTAAATCAAAATTCTCTACAGACCTTATCCCCATAGCCGATCAGTATCAAGTCATTGAGTCTGCATCATCTTTTGCATTACACGTGCATAAACAACCCACGAAGATCAGTGATAAAATTGCACAAAATAATGTCAATCAAGGGATACGAGTTGATGATAAGAATAGATTAAATACTATTAATATTGGTGGTGATGTTTAAAAGTTGTAAGCTTGTAGTTTTGATCCATTTTAAATCTTGATTAAATTGAATGATGATATTTATGTTATAAATCTTCGTATAAATTTTGGCATCAATTCTACTTTCAATATTGACTGCTTAATGGATTATGAAAATCTTATAAATATTATCCCACTTGTTAATAACCCTTCTTATAAGCCTATTTTCGAGAGCCTATTCATTTCATCACTACCAGATATTTTACCTTATACAACATGTTTAGTTAATAAATTCTTAGATGATAAAATTATCACCACCCAAGTTCGTGAGATTCGAAAATATCTGATTTAGACAAAAAAAATACCAATTGATGATATATGGCTAGACTGAAGTGAACTATTGAAAATTGATATTTTGAAGCAATATGAAAGCACTTTCATTTCTAACTCGACAGAGTTGAGTTCTCTCCAACACAGGGAGAATATGCGTACATCAAGCCACGCGTATGGCAAATATATCACCAGTGGAGAGGACGTCTTGTTCCAGTTTCCCAATAGTAATAGAACTCTATGTAATTTTAATTTCTTTATTTTGTGTTTTCTTATTTGGAGTTGTATTTTTATTAGGAGTTTAGTTTCTTTATTTTAGAATTATTATTTTATTTTGATTAGAAATTTTAGCTTGAGTTGTATTCAAATTTTATAAAAGCCTATATAAAAACCTCTTGTATCAAATAATAAAGACAATGAATTATTATGAAAGTTTTTCCTCAAATTTGTGTGAGTTGTGATCTCTCCTAAATCTCACTCTTTGTGTGTGAAACTCTAGAGAAACCCTAAATTAGTGGTGAGAAATTCAAACTAACCTATCCTCTTTCTCTTTTCTTTCTCTCTTTCAAATCCTAATTCTATTTTTCTCAACATTTCTTCAAAACCTTATATAATTTAGTCTCATATATCTTTCTCCATCTCCAATAGAAAAAATTCAGAGAAACAATATTGCTACTGTAATTCGCTATAGTACCCCACTTCAGTAACTTGCTACAGAACCTGCTACAGTAATCTACACAGTACCACTGTTGCTGTAGTACCGCCACAGCTACAGTGAAAACAGACTCATTTAAGCGTTCAAGGTTCGATTTGAAATCATATCTTTCTCATCCGGAATTCAAATCATGCACGGTTTGAAGTGTTGTATTCGTGGAGGCGACCGTTTCAAATTTACAGTCATCACAAGAATAATGAGGTCATATATGATTCTCAGTAGGTATGTTTCTAAGGTCAATCAGTTATTTTGAATTTGATTTTTAATCTCTGAATTTTTATCGATTTAATTGTTGTCCACAAACGTGGGATCGTGTGTATCTGCTTTCCTTTAGTTCTATAATTTTCTTTATTGGCAGTAAAATCTTTTACATGTGTAACATAGATAATATTGTTATGCATGTTATTTGATCAACAGTTTGTTAGATTATTAGTTTTAATCCTTTTCTACAACAATCGTTTCATGTTGGTGAAGCGTAGTTTGAGTGTTTTATTGCTGATTTTCATACACGCATTCACATTTCACATCACTTCTCTATCGCCATTATTTTATCTCCTACGTCATTCTAATCTTCATTCACTTAATTTTCAATAACACTACAAGACATGGAGTGTCCAATGCGTGTCCGACACTGTTTTAGGTAGAAATGTCCATGCTACACTGCTCTGCCAAATATCATTTTCAGCATAGCTATCTTGCAATTCCATCATCCTGGACAAACCATGTGTTGTGTTCTGTCACACTTAATATTCAGGAATTTAAATGCTTTCAGTTTGCAAATTATAAAGTTTTGTATGTGTTCAGAGACTTCTGTGATGTCAACCTCTTATCAAAATTTACTTACCTTTATTATGAGATTTCTGGTCAATGCATGATGTAAAAGAATGTTAGGCATGGTTCAAAGTCGCGGTCTCGACCGTTGACTCAGCAGGCACTAAGACGCATCGATCGCGGCGTCGTGAAATGGACTCGGGGGATACGCCCAAAATGCGCATAGAAATCTTAAAAAAAATCTAAAAGAATCACGAAAAATTTTAAAAAAATATTGACATATGTATCACGTGTCCAAAACATCACATAGCACACTAAACATAAAGAGAATGCATATAATATGCGTCATCGGTAGAAACATACCAAAATACATGTATAATATAGTCAGTTTTTACAAAATACATACATAAATACTAGTATAATGTAGTCATTTTCTCATTAAATTACGATGAGGCACAAATCATCATCATAATCATCCCTGTTATAAGTAGAAAAATTGATACTAGCACTCACAATCATCCCTGTTATAAGTAAAGTAGCCGTTACTAGCACTCGCAGATCTCTCAATTTGTGGTCTATGGTCATAACCATATCCCACACTATAATGTTGGTCTGATGTCAAACACAAACCCCGCATATGACCTTTAAGACTATAATAACCCCGAGAGTAATTAATATGTACACTCGAATAATCATCACATGAAGGAAAATCAAACAACTGATTCAAATCCTTTATTGTCGATCGGTCTCCATGATGTATATCTTATGTGGCACAATTATTTGAACCCCACGACATAGCACCACTTCGTTGGCTTCCACCAACACCATAAGTTCCTCCACAATCATTGTTGCCCCCACTATTATCAGCATCACAAAAAAATTCTAAGGAATTAATCCACGTACCAGATTGAAATAACAGATTAGATCAAATCTCAGAAAAAGCAATACAAACACACAAAATTACGTGAAAACCCGAATGGGAGAAAATCACGGAGAGAAAGAGAGAGAATCCACTATCACGATGGTCATTACAATGGTGTTCTCTAGTTTGCTAGGGTTTCTGAGATCGAACCTCTTCTACATTGGAAGGGGTCTCTCCTTTATACAGGTTGTGTCGGTTGGATAAGATTATTTAAACATTTAACCATTTATCACTAGTCGGATACAGCTAAACATCTATATTTGAACTGATTGGATGAAAGTTTATCTTTATCTAGTAGTTTGAGTCTAATTGTAGATGTGGCTGATTTGTCTTCGAACTGTAACTGCCAAATTCAAATGGATATTTGGCTTAGATATAAGGATTCGCACAATTGAGTCTATCTCGTCCTATTCACACGAGCCGCTCGGGGTTTGAATTGATCGAGGACTCTTGCTTGGAGATTCTTGAAGGGCCCACGTGTTGCTCACCTATTTGGTGCTGGAAGGATACGTGCGTGATCTCGAGGAGGTCCAAAGTTGACAATTACAGATGCCTCCGCTGCTTCCTTCATTCTGAAGGAGGTTGGGAACTCTCTCTAGGGGCATTCGGTTCCCAGGAACTCTAATAGGAGAGGTGTAACACCCCGTTCTCGGGATACGTACCCAGATGCGTGTCCCGAATTCTTTGACCATTTTGTTTCAATTATTTATATTTAAGTTGTGATCGCCTATGTTATTTGGTATCGGATCTGGATTCTCAAACTTAGAGTCAGCCCTGACCTGGACTAGAAACCCGATACCGGCATACCGCCTGATTTGGCCTTTCTGGTAGCCCGATCTGATCGATTTCAGTTTCAAACACTGTTTTCTAATATTTTAATTTTTCATGATTTTCTGAAATTTTTCAGAATTATTTTGCAAAATCTCCAAAATCGGTGTCGATCGGCATCACTGATCGATTCTCGAATTTTTAGTTTTCAAACGGAATTAAATTTTCAGAAACGACTTTCACGTTACTTCTTAGAATTTCATTTTCTATCTAAATACATTTTTTGAGATTTTTTCTAAATTTATCAAAATTTGACTGATTCTGGTGTTGGTCGGTATCACCAAAAGATTTCAGGATTTTTAATTTGAAAAATAAATTGAATTTCTCGAATCCGATTTCACCGGGCATCTTAAAATAATATTTGCTATTTTGAGAATTTTTAGGAACGTTTTGGAAGCAGTCAAATTTTTGCCCTATTAAAATAATAATAATATTTACAGACCTTATCTTTTCTTACTTTTCCTTCTCTACTCCCCTACTTTATACTCCCAGATGTTATAATAAATTAATTATTTAATAATAATTTTTTTACTATTTTCATTTCTTTTTCCTTAATTTTTTCTTTTTCCTTTAATTTTCTTTCTTTTTTTCCTTTTCTTTTCTTCCCCTTGCCTTCCCTATGCACTGCGCTCCCCTTCCTGCAGCCGCCTGATGGGCTGCAACAGCAGCCCATCCCCCTATCCCTACTCATTTCTCCCCTCTTCTTCCCCTATAAAATTCTTTCTCTTCTCCCTTCTCATTTCTTCATCTTCTCCATTTTCATTTCCCACCAAAACAAACTCAACTACACCTTCACCACCGGATTGAGTTTTTCCCTGCACACAAAATAAGGAATATTAAATTGAGAAATAATAGTGTGCGAGGTGCTCAATTCTAATCCGCGGTAGCAATGGGCTATGCGGGTCGTGATCCTCAGGGAGGGAACTGCGATGGAAGCGTTTAAGCAAGTTATCTCTTTTTAATTTATTTTTATTATTTACAGTGGAATTTACAATGAAGTGGGAGAAATAGATTGGAAAGAAGTGGAGTTTGTCATCTAATCTAAAGAAATAGAAGAAAGGAAGAAGACTATAAACTAGAAAAATACATACTTACCTCTTCAGTCCTGCTTACCTTTGATCCTTTTGCTACGACTTACTTTGTCTTCGAAGGCGTTCAAGTATGGCGTATAGGATCGTCCACCTTCGCGATCTACATTACGAAAAGAAAAGACTGGGAAGCGACGGCTTGTTCATCTCCATAGACCATCAAGGGCTCTTCTTCAGCGAAGCAGTCTCGAAGCGATCGGTTCTCACGGTTTGCAAGACATCAGAGAGAATAACACAAGTATAGAAAAAGAAAACAAGAGTAAAACACGAATAACAAAAATAGACATAACAAAGACAAACCTTTGAATGGATTTCATTAACAATGGAAGAAAAGTAGGCTTACACCGCTGTCACCTCAGTACAAGCATGGACTCCTTCCTCCATGAAAGCTTCCTCCACTCTCAGTTACATAAAAATTACAAAAGGAAAAAGAAAAACCTAACCTAGCCTAAAAGAAACCCTAACTTTGCACTAGATTCTCTGTTGAATTCTGTGTTGCATCTGCAGGGGTATTTATAGGTGCAGAAGGAGGTAGAGTCCAGATCGAAGTCGTCCACGAAAACTGGTCCCAGGATAAGACTAAACTGTCGCGGAAACGCGGCTTGGGCCGCGTTTCCGCGGCCACGTGGCCTCTGATGGCCACGCGCTTTGGCGCGTGGCATCCCTTGGTCCGTCCATCTGGTCTTTTATTTCTAGAAGCTTGATCCTGGCTCTTAATCTTTGGATTTGGATATAACTTGGGAAGCAAGTTACCTAGATCCCAAATCTTTTATCCACGAATTTCCTTATCTTTGCACTCTCTTCTTTGGCTTTTATCCTCATCCTGCAAGTGTTTAGGGTTGAATAGAAGTCTATCCTTCCCTCTTCTTTGTATTTGCAACTTTGGCCCTTGTGTATTTGCAATTTTGGCAATTGATAGCAACTTTTACATTGGGCTTGAATATGGGTTTTTGGGCTTCTTTTTAGGCTTTATTTCTTTATTTTAATATTTCGAGGTCTGCACACAATAAATCATAAAATATTAGTAAATGTGCACTTTATATGAATAAATATGAAAATGTGATGGTAATGTAATGATAAAAATGCACTTTTCACTACCAATCACACCCCCACACTTATCTTTTTGCTCGTCCTCGAGTAAAAATCAAAAATAAAAAGAAAAACTAAACTAGTTAACTCACTTTCGTAGGAATCACGGTTGCACTTAGCATGTGCAACAAGCCGTTAAACCCCTAGCTTACCCTAGAGGACGAGTGTTGTCTCGTAAGGGTTTTCAGCGGATTACACCCACAAAATCCATAAAAAGGAAAATATTTGAAATACTTTTGAAAAGACTAAGTAGTCTATAAGTTTTAGGATTATCATTTTTATTCATTCTTTAAACTTAGTCTTTATAAAGTAAATTTTTATCCTTTTTAGGTAAGGATCAAAATTGAATTTTAGTAGTCTTTTTCGTTACCAAAAATCATATGCATCCTTATGAATTTTTACTAGGAATTCCTTAACTTGGACTCTCATGCATCTTTATTATTATTATATATACTATATTTTTATTTATTTATTTATTTATTTATTTTTAATATGTATAACTCATCTAATTTTCTTTCGTGTAAGTATGAAGGCTTCTTGAGGCACTCATACCTAACTAATTGACTATTAGATGTGTTAATACATATATAATATTTCTTAGTTTTCTTAGGCTTTCTAATCCACCCATGTAGCGAACTTAAAGTCGGTGGCTCCCAAACCGGTCGGCTTTAGGGCACCAGGTGAGAAAACACCCGCGGACTCAAATTCGAGTGAACTAGGCCACAAAACTAAGGACTTTATTTTATTTAGAACTCACCTTTAGGCGTGAATACTTATGCTTTTTGAGGCACATGTATCCAGCTTAATTGGTGATTTTTTTTTTAATTTTTTTTTTATGAAGCACAAGGGTCTTTGTCTTAGAATCCTAGATATGCATTAGGTATGCACATTTCATTAAGGTAAAAATTAAGACTAACTACTTATTCAATTTCTCCTCCTATACCTAAAAATTCAACAATTTATTTATTTTGACCAAGTTTTTAGAGATCCTAATCATGATTTTCCTAATTCTTAAGACTAACTTAGATTTCTTTCAAAAGATAAGTCAAAATATTGTCCTTTTTATAATTAAATTTTTTTTAATTAGCAAATTTTTGTTAGTTTCTAACTATGTTAGTATGTTAGTAAAGCCTACCCCCACACTTATCTCATGCATTGTCCTCAATGTATGAATGAATGCATATATGCATGAAAAAGAAGAAGGAAGGCAGAAAATTACCTTAGGGGGTGGTTTCCGGTGGTGGTCTGATTGGGCCAAGCGTTGCTACCCAATCAAGATAATGTGGTAGTTCACGGGACCTACCTTTATTGACCTCTTTTCTATTTACATGTTTACAGTCCCCAGTATGAATAGGATCATGGAAGATCCTCTCGTGAAACTTACTCCCTTTACATGACCAGTCCTGAAAATCATCACAGTCATGGTCTATACCTATGTCCAACAAAAGAATGTGACTTGGTAGAATGGTTGACTTAGACTCAAGAATGATAGGTTCAGGAACGAATACCGACTCAGGAAAGAAACTTAAATCAAGTTAGGGTTCAGGAGTCGAGCTTGGTTCAAGAAGTGTGTCCAAGTCAAGAAGTTGAAACTCAGGACCACAATCATCTTCCCACAATGGAATGTGACTCAATATTGGTGATTCAAGTTCAGGGATGATAGGTGTGGGAATCAAAACTGACTCTAAAATATTACCTAAGTCGGGTAACAAAACAGGAGTCAATAATGATTCGGGAATTTGAACTTGATCACAGATTTGAGAATCAAAGTCACATATCTCATTCGGTTCAATCTCATAAAAATGAGAACTTGCCAATTTGTCAATGGGACTTTCAAATGTATGAAATTGGTCAAGTTCAATATGATGATCATAAAAATGGGTGATTCAATTTCATGATTTATGGGTACGGGAATAAATGTTGGCTCAGAAAATTGGTCCAAATTGGGTAAGGATACCGGAGTCAACATAGATTCGAAAATGGAAACTGAATCGCAAAGTTGGGGATCGGGTTCACATTCACAATCTAATTCAATTTCATTGAAAGTAAAACTAGCCAATTTGTCCAAGGATTGGGGTTGAGCAAGTTCATATTGATGTGATGAAATTGAATTTTGATCAAGGTCTTCTAGACAGAATGATTCTTGGTTCCTATCAACTTGCTCAAGAATGTTGGAAAGTCTAGAAATTTGATCATTCATTTTATCTTGCAACCGATCCACTTTTCTTCTATCCCATCGAATAGATCAATGGTGGACTGAAACCTTGGTGATGTGGGAAAAGACGTATATGACGATAATGGTTGAACAGGTGGTTGACCATGTGGCTCAGGGGTATTGAATTCCCATTGACTCTGTGAAGAGTAATGATGATTATTCCAATCTTGTTCATAGTATTGGGACTGGGGCATGTAATGATTCGGATAAGACCAATCTGGCACACTAGGTTGGTCAAAGTTATGATATGCCGGGTTGGTAATATCCGAATAAGAGGTTGGTGTGTAATATGGATTCTCATTAAAATTGAAAAAATTGTTGTTATAGGCCATATCACACAAACACAATCAAAGAAAAAGAAAACAAACAAATAAGCAAACAAAAAAAAAAGAAAAAATTCTATCCTAAGTTAGGGTAGACTTATGACCTAGATGACTTCTAACTGGTTAGACTGTCCACGGGAGGTAGGGTGCAGACTTTGACCACAAGTTAATCAGCCAGGTCAGGGCAAGAGTGGTGGGAGGTTTTCCGTCAAAGACGTTCCTTAATTAAATAACCACCAATCTTCGGGCTTTCGGCCCTTAATCCCTTTCCTAGACACTGATTTGGCAGGAGTCAAATTCCAACACTGTTCCCCCTTAAGATAATCTCCTAATTGAGTCCGAGATGTCCCTAGGGCCAACGTCTACTAATTTTTAGTTAGGCTTGGGTTAGTGAGTGCTTGGGATATGATTTTTGAGCTAAGGAAGGGTGATGAAATCCCCACCTTATCTTGTTAACTGGTTATGCCCTTAGAATAAATTTGTGCAAGTGTACAAAATATGTAAATAAGATTCACTCAAAGCATCAACCAAGAGATGAGTCCTATTCTACATGCAATGCGAACGTACCTTGCTCCAGCACTCTTCAACAGTAAAATAAAGGAATTGAAAAGACGCGTGCCTAGGATGCAAACGTCTAATCAATTTTTTATCTTTTTCAACAAATATTTTACTGTTGATTAATTAGCAGTATACAAGTTTATCACAGAACAAATTTTAACAGAGTAGAAAATAAATCTTGCAATTTGTAGCAACCTGCAGAAAACTATGTCAGTAATGAACTACTAAGGCCGCGGAAACGCGGCTATTGCCGCGAATCCGCGGCACTGTAGTAGGCTCTGATGCTCTGCCTTCGAGGGCAGAGGCACAGAGTTGCTATATGTCCACTTCTGCTGTTATTTTTCCTGTTCTCCAAACCTGCAAACAGAAAGAATAAAAGAATTAGTTAATTTTTTTATTTAGAGAAAAACTTACCGTCCCTCCCCGGCAACGGCGCCAAAATTTTGATTGAGTTTTTCCCTGCACACAAAATAAGGAATATTAAATTGAGAAATAATAGTGTGCGAGGTGCTCAATTCTAATCCGCGGTAGCAATGGGTTATGCGGGTCGTGATCCTCAGGGAGGGAACTGCGATGGAAGCGTTTAAGCAAGTTATCTCTTTTTAATTTATTTTTATTATTTATAGTGGAATTTACAATGAAGTGGGAGAAATAGATTGGAAAGAAGTGGAGTTTGTCATCTAATCTAAAGAAATAGAAGAAAGGAAGAAGACTATAAACTAGAAAATACATACTTACCTCTTCAGTCCTGCTTACCTTTGATCCTTTTGCTACGACTTACTTTGTCTTCGAAGGCGTTCAAGTATGGCGTATAGGATCGTCCACCTTCGCGATCTACATTACGAAAAGAAAAGACTGGGAAGCGACGGCTTGTTCATCTCCATAGATCATCAAGGGCTCTTCTTCAGCGAAGCAGTCTCGAAGCGATCGGTTCTCACGGTTTGCAAGACATCAGAGAGAATAACACAAGTATAGAAAAAGAAAACAAGAGTAAAACACGAATAACAAAAATAGACATAACAAAGACAAACCTTTGAATGGATTTCATTAACAATGGAAGAAAAGTAGGCTTACACCGCTGTCACCTCAGTACAAGCATGGACTCCTTCCTCCATGAAAGCTTCCTCCACTCTCAGTTACATAAAAATTACAAAAGGAAAAAGAAAAACCTAACCTAGCCTAAAAGAAACCCTAACTTTGCACTAGATTCTCTGTTGAATTCTGTGTTGCATCTGCAGGAGTATTTATAGGTGCAGAAGGAGGTAGAGTTCAGATCGAAGTCGTCCACGAAAACTGGTCCCAGAATAAGACTGAACTGCCGCGGAAACGCGGCTTGGGCCGCGTTTCCGCGGCCACGTGGCCTCTGATGGCCACGCGCTTTGGCGCGTGGCATCCCTTGGTCCGTCAATCTGGTCGTTTATTTCTGGAAGCTTGATGCTGGCTCTTAATCTTTGGATTTGGATATAACTTGAGAAGCAAGTTACCTAGATCCCAAATCTTTTATCCACGAATTTTCTCATCTTTGCACTCTCTTCTTTGGCTTTTATCCTCATCCTGCAAGTGTTTAGGGTTGAATAGAAGTCTATCCTTCCCTCTTCTTTGTATTTGCAACTTTGGCCCTTGTGTATTTGCAATTTTGGCAATTGATATTTGCAACTTTTACATTGGGCTTGAATATGGGCTTTTGGGCTTCTTTTTAGGCTTTATTTCTTTATTTTAATATTTCGAGGCCTACACACAATAAATCATAAAATATTAGTAAATGTGCAGAATTATATGAATAAATATGAAAATGTGATGGTAAATGTAATGATAAAAATGCACTTTTCACTACCAATCAGCCACCTCCACCACCTGAGCCGCCACCACCACCACCGCCCCTAGGCCGGTGCCACGCCACCCCCCACCTCCCCACTTCCTTCTCCACTTTCATCAATCCCAAAACACCACTCCTTAATTTCATCCAAAACCACCACCACCACTTCATTTTCTTCCCCAAAATTCCCTACCAAACCATCTACACCTTCACTTCCAACCCCTCAATCATTACCTCCTCTAACTCCCCACTACCTCCAACAACCACCACAACCACCATAACCACCACCACCACAACCAACTACCACCACCAAACAACTCCACCAAACAACAACCAAAACCAACTCCGCCAACCTTCTCCTCCCCGGGCTGGCCCCACGCCCCCCGGCGGCGTCACCGTCGGGCCGCCAGCGGTGGGCCGGCGCCAGCCGCCTCCCCCTCCCTTTCCCTTCTTCTTTCTTCCTTCTTCTTTCTTTCTTTTAATTCTTTCCTTTTTCTCCCTTTCCATTTCTACCCCCTCTTTAATCCCCTAATTACATCTGCATATTTTCCAACATACCCCTCATTTATTTCTTTATTTATTTCTTTCCTTTTTTTCACTTTTCCTTTTTCTTTTTTTTTAAATAATTCCTACAACTCTCTCTCTCCTCTCTTTCTCCTCTCTCATTACCTCTCTAATATTTATAATATATATGTATATATTTTAATATATATATATGGGTTAGTGGCTTGCTTGAACGTGTTCGCGGATTTTTCTCAGATTTTACTTGGTATTTCGTTCCGGTATTGGGCGAGTACATTTCTTTGACATTTCTTACTTTATTACTATCATTTCATTATTATCTGGCTTTTAATATATGATGTCTCTTTATACAAGTTGGTATGTGTTATATAAATGATTTTTAAAATTTATCATGTTTTATAAATGGCTTCCGACCGTTATTATATTTTGTTGGACCGGTATTATACCGGGTATGTCTAGATCTGCTCCCGCTTTACTCGGCTCCGCATAGCTAAATTATAGACTAAATTATTATTGTTATAAAAATAGTTGTGAAGAGTTTGAAATGTTTATACTGTTCTCCTGTACCATGTTATGTGACCGATTGATACGTGATATTTGATGTTGTGACTCTCATCAACATATTAGTTACCTGATCCTGACATGTATACACCTGATACTTGCCATGCTTAACACTTGATATCTGACACCAGTACTTGTCATGCTATACTTGACACTTGATATCTGACACCGGTACTTGCCATGTTATACTTGACCCTTAATATCCGACACCGGTACAAGCACCTAGTACTAGTACACTTGACCTGATATGGTGACACCTGACTGGTTACTGTTATACCTGGCACCTGTATTATGTTGCATATTCATGACTATACTTTTACGGAGACTTGGCATGATTATTATACTGTTATCAGATTTATGGTACTCTTGAACTCTTGTACTCCTATATTCCTGAACCCCTGTAACAAGGCGACTCCTGATATTATACTCCTGTTAATACCCGTACTTGGATAATCATGGTTATTAGATTACTGTATACCCTTGTGGACATTATCTTTGGGCTATATATATATATATAATAAGTACTCAACTCACACTGGGGTGGGGAAACTGATGGAAACTGGTATGATGTCATATTTATAATGGTGATATTTCTGAAGTGTCGTGTGGGCGCGTAATGATAAGTCTCCAGAAGCAGTAGCCTAAATCTGAAGTGTCGTGTGGGGCGCGTAATGATAAGTCCCCGGAAGCAGTAGCCTGTACTCCTGAGCTAGTTCCAGGCAGAGACGTAACCCACTATAAATATGAGCCATCAGATTTATCAGTTCTCAAATAATAACTCGTCTTATTCATAAGTGGATGTATGTGTGCGATAGCACATACAAAAGCATATGGATCGGATGAATAACATAAAACAATCAAACAGTAATAATATTAGGAACGTGTGATATTTGGTCTCCCCTTTGTTCGGGTCCTGGTACTACATATCAGATCCGGGTAAGTTCTACAGAGTGCGAACTCTTGTATGGACTATCGGTGATGTGAGACGCTGGTAGGGAAGCGATTGAAATATCAACGGTACTAATTGTTATTATTGGATAACTTAAAATGCAACACCTTTATATTCTAGTTATAGTGTTATGTCCTGAGTTGACACCTTACTTTATGACATATAATGATTATTCCAGACACACTATAGTTCTGTTACTCTTAGGGCAACTCAAGTTGTATAAACTCAGACGATGACGACATGAGATATGTGATATATAGATGATGGTTTCCTTGTTTGGATTATACCCTTGACGTATCAGTCTCGTGAATCCATAATCTGAGCTTGTACAACTAGTTTTGTCCATACTTATATTTATCGCATGTTTAATTTATTTACCACATGTTTATATGTACCTATGCTCTTCATACTGCCTTCATGCATGTTTTCAATTTCAGATTCATCGATATACATGATTTACTGTCGTTCCTTTAATTTCCCTTATGTTACTTATTATTGCCTGTACCTGCATGCATGTACATCACCTGATCATGTACACGTGTGTCTGTCATGCACGCCATTTGGCTTTATTATATGTATTCGCTGGGGTTGCTAACAACCCTGGATCATGTCCAAATCCTAGAGCTTAGACCATGGTGGCCTTGCTGTAGCTGATCAGAGTGCGCAGCGGATCCTTCCGTGACGATCGGAGTACAGCAGAAGTTTGGATCATCGCCGCAGCTCTTCCTCCCAGTTCCTCCCCTGTTTGGTTCTCGAGACCCCTCTTGCTGCTCGTGAGCACCTCTCAACTTTTGTATATCTCTTCATATATTGTATTCTTTTATATTTTCTGGTGATATAATATTCCTGTAATATTGTATCACTCTCTGTGATAACCATGTACTTGTACCTTTTTTGTTGGAATGTATATTACCACTGTGCTTCTGCACTCTAATTCTTGTCTGTACTGATGCTTAGCGTATATACGTGAGGGTATTTCCGACCTACGTATATACGTCGTAGTGACGTCTCCATACCCGCGGGATCGGGGCGTCACAAGAGGGTGCAGATAGAGAAGTGTATTTGGGACTTGAACTTAGATTACCGGTTGTCGCTTTGGGTTTTGTCTTGTAGTGGCGTGCGTTGCTCTACAGGCTGGCAGAGTCTTAAATGTGTCACATCTGCTACAACATTGGTCACATCTGCTACAACATTGGTCAATTAACTGTCACTTTTTGAGGAGTCGCGGTGTTCGAGGAAGGTGCGGCATATTCGGCGTAGTCGTTGACCCATCGCTACACGCGTATGCCACTGATCGAGTGGCTCTTCGTCTTCTTTAGGGATTAGAATCCTGAGCAGTTGATGTTTGGGCTTTTTTTCTCTATAAATGGGGAGGAAATCTTCAGGAGAAATCTGAGCTGCTTCTTAAGAGTTCCTTGCTGCAAAAATCTTACACTGCTTTGCGAGTGGTGTTGTCTCCTTCGTTTTTCGCTCGGTGGAGGAAGGTGAGGGATAAGAGGTGATGGTTGTTGTACTTTTGATGTTTATGAGTCCATTTGTCAAGAAGTTTTGGTTCTTGTGATGAGCTCAAGTAGGTTCGGCTCTTGTGACGAGGCCCCGTTGCCGGGATGGACATGGAATGTCCTAGCTTTTTCTTGGTCTGTACGTTTGGACTCCGGCTGAAACAGACTGAGCAGAAGTTGGGGCTTGACCCCCTTTTTCTCTCCCTGCAGCGAACATAAAGCAGGGAGCATTATGGCATTCGACGTCAGCTCTGGTATCTGGGGTTGACCGTCTATGCTATTATGGGGTGCCGCCTCCTTGTCCATCTTCGCTCCAGAGTTACGGTCTTGACATCGGTATCCTCATCTTTCGGGCGAGGTCTCCTGGCTGGCGCTTTCCTGGGAGTACTCGGTATCGTCGCTCATCCGACCCTGGTAGATTGTTTGCTTAGGAGTCATCACCAGGACTCAGCTGGGAGCGCGACGATGAGCAATCTGCTTTGCTTTTTCGCTCATGCAAAATTAAAAACTTGTAGCTCTCTTGTTAGATGTATTCACACTTTGTACTTGGATGGATGTAATCGAAGAAAAATTCATAATAAAGCAGAGAATTTTTAATACATATGTTGTTTAGATCTTTCCTTGTTTGGGATTTGATTTGTTGTTGTCTGCTCGGGTTACCGTGTCGGTTCCGAAGTGTTGGGAATGATTCGGGATATAGTTTCCGAATAGGATTCGTTCTCCAATGGTACTCGCGAATGTTAACCCAAGTGGGGAAGCTCTCAGCTTTGAAGTTTTGTTGTCATGTCGGCCAAGGTAGGATGTTAACTTGATCGGAGGATCATCGAGGTTGGTCCCATTGTACGCTGACTTTGAGTAATCAATGTGGACGAGCTTCGATCTTTCAGGGGACTTCTCGAAGGGAAAATACCCATATAAGCTTCTGACTTGCTCGGGCGGCCATCGGGGTTTATCCAATTATAGGCTGGCCCTGAGGGATCAACGTGGGCGAGTCTCCGTCTTTCAGGAGACTCTCCGAAGAGTCATCGTCAGGGTTAAGACTTGTATCGGCTGTGGATCTGCTCGGGCGGTCACCGGGGTATATCCCATTACATGCTGGCTCTGAGGGATCGACGTGGGTGAGTCTCCGTCTTTCAAAAGACTCCCCGAAGAGTCACCGTCAGGGTGAAGATCGGTATAGGTCATGGATCTGCTCGGGCGGCCATCAGGGTATATCCCTGGCTCAGCGGGATCGACGTGGGCGAGTCTCCGTCTTTCAGGAGATACCCCGAAGAGTCGTCGTCAGGGTAAAGACTCGTATAGGTTGTGGATCTGTTCGACGACCATCAGAGTAATTCTCATTATAAGCTGGCTCCAAGAGATCGACGTGGGCGAGTTTCTGTCTTTCAGGAGACTCCCTGAAGAATCGCCGTCAGAGTGAAGACCCGTATAGGCCGTGAATCTGTTCGGGCGGCCATCAGGGTATATCCCATTATAGGCTAGTGGTTTTCTGAGGGGTAGCTGTCAGGGTAGGACCCGATATAAGCTGTTGACTCAATCGAGTAGCCGTCAAGGAGAACGCTTGTCTAGGCGGACTCCGAGCAGTCATTGTGAGCGAGCCTGCATCTTTCAATGGACTCCCGAGGGATAGCCGGGTGGGCTATTTTTCCTTATTGCCGTCAGAGTAGGACCCAATATAGGTTGTTGACTTACTCAGGTTGCCATCAAGGAGAATACCTGTCTAGGCTGACTCGAGCAGTCATTGTGGGCGAGCTTCCATCTTTCAGGGACTCCCCGAAAGATAGCCGTGGGGGTTTTTCCCTCGTAGTCGTCAGGGTAGGACCTGATATAGGCTGTTGACTCACTTGGGTGGTCGTCAAAGTGAATACCTGTCTAGGCTGACTCCGAACAGTCATTGTGGGCGAGCCTTCAACTTTCAGGAGACTCCTCGAGGGATAGTTGTGGGGCTTGTTTTCCCCTTGTAGTTATTAGGGTATGACCTGCGATATAGGTTGTTGATTCACTCGAGTAGCCGTCAGAGTGAACATCTGTCTAGGTTGACTTCGAGCAGTCATTGTGGACGAGCCTCCATCTTTCAAGGAACTCTCCGAGGAATAGTTGCGGGGGCTGTTTTTTTCTTGTAACCGTCAAGGTAGGACCTGATATAGGTTGTTGACACATTCGGGTTGCCATCAGGGTGAATACCTGTCTAAGCTGACTCCGAGCAGTCATTATGAGCGAGCCTCCATCTTTCAGGGGACTCTCCGAGGGATAGTCGCGGGGGGCCATTTTTTTCTTATAGCCGTCAGGGTAGGGCTTGATATAGGTTGTTGACTCACTCGGGTGGCTGTCAAGATGAACACCTGTCTAGGCCGACTCTGAGCAGTCATTGTGGGTGAGCCTCCATCTTTCAGGGGACTCCCCGAGGGATAGCCGCGAGAGCTATTTTTTTCTTGTAGCCATAAGGGTATGACTCGCAATATAGGTTGTTAACTCACTCTAGTGACCGTCAAGATGAATACCTGTCTAGATTGAATCCGAGCAGTCATTGTGGGTGAGCTTTCATCTTTCAGGGGACTTCCCGGGGGATAGCCGCGAAGGCTATTTTTTCTTTTAGCCGTTAGGATAGGACCCGATATGAGTTGTTGATTCGCTCGAGTAGCCGTGAAGGTGAACACATGTTTAGGCTGATTTCGAGCAGTCATTGTGGGCGAGCCTCCTCCATCTTTTAGGGGACTCTCGAGGATTGACGCGCGGTTGTTTTTCTTTGTAGCCGTCAGGGTAGGACCCAATATAGGTTGTTAACTTACTTGAGTGACCGTTAAGGTGAACATCTGTTTAGGCTGACTCTGAGCAGTCATTGTGGGCGAGCCTCCATCTTTCAGGGGGCTTCCTAGGGATAGCCATCAGGATAGGACCCGATATAGGCTATTGACTCACTCGAATGGTCGTTAAGGTGAAAACTTGTTTAGGCTAATTCTGAGCAGTCACTGTCGGCGAGCCTTCATTTTTTAGAAAGCTCTCCGAGGAATAGTCGGGGGGCTATTTTTCCCTTGTAGTCGGCAGAGTAGGACCCGATATATTTGTTGACTCCTCAGGTGGCCGTCAAGATGAACACATGTCTAGACTGACTCCGAATAGTCATTGTGGGTGAGCCTTCATCTTTCAGGAGAATCCCTGAGGGTAGCCGTGGGGGCTATTTTTTTTCTTGTAGCCGTCAGGGTTGGACTTGATATAGGCTGTTGAGCATGCTTGCCGTACTTGGGAGAAGATATTGAATATGAAAATAAAAGTGTCTGCATAATTCTATATCAGATATTACAGGGTTTTACACATAGTATCGCTTCGAGTGGGAAAAATTTTATTGACTGGCGGGGGTCTTCCTGCCTCGAATGGTGTCGAGGGGCGAGTGCTTTAGTCGACTGTCGTGGCCAGGGGTTTGCCGCCTAAGGTCCTCCAAGTCGAGGATGAACTCATCCAGGTATTGATGTTGATCTAGATCCTCGAGGTGTTGTTTGAGGGCCCCAGCAATGCAGGGTGGCGTGTCCCTGACTGCCGTGAAAGGAACAGCTTCCTGATTCCAAGGATCTGGGTCGTGTTTGACCGTCTTCGGGAGTTTCACACACAGCTGATGCTTGATGATGTGAAAGATCTGATCATTGGCAGCTTCAGGGGAGTGAAGGTTGGGCTTCCTTGGTCTTCGCCCTTGTCGGCGAAGCGTTCCGCTTAGGAGTTGGGGGCATGATGTCCCCTTGCACGCTTCTGTGAGCTTTCAACTTGAAGGCTCTCGGAGCCTCATGCGGAATAGTTACTTTGGAGCGCATTTGTTCAGCTTAAAACATAAGTCGGTTGGAGCCGCGGGTGTGGGTCGACCTCGGGGGTGTGTCCACCCGAGTCTCTCGGGCGCCCAGCTCGATGATTCGTGCTCTCGAAGAATTTTTATCTACGTGAGTAGTTGATGGTTTGACCTGCAGCCCACTGATGAAGGCGGCAGCGGATACGTCCTTATTGGCAGCTGTATACCAAGGTCATTTGGCTCTGAAAGTAATTGACATAGTTTCTTCAGACTCTTCTGGGATTTCATCTTGACCGTGAGGAGAGAGATAGTTGTTCCTCTGAAATTTCCTTCGTGAAGAAAACTAGTTGTAGAATGCGTTGGTCACGTCGTGGAAGTTCTAGAGTGAATTCCTCAGGAGCGAGTAGAGCCAGTAGTAGGTAACTTCCTTGAGGCTAGACGGGAATGCTCTACAGAGGAGAAGGTCATCATGAGCGTAGACCGCTATTTTGTCCTAGTACTGGCGGAGATGGAGGGGGTCAGAGGTTTCCGGAGTAGTAGTCGAAGGTCGGCATTACGAGCTTCTTTGGGAAGTAGAACGTGGTGATTTTCCTTGACACACGCTGTACTCCATCCCCTTTAAAAATTGCTGGTCCGCTTGGTTAGCCGCTCCTGGATCAAATCCGCGATGTCCTCTATGCGAGGGAACTTCGGGGTCCCAGGAACGCTTGGTTTCCGGAGTCATCATCTTCGTACGTCTCTGATCGATCGCGCCTCGAGCTTCTGGTAGAGTGTGCGGAATCCGGAGTGCGTGGTGGTGACGGGGGAGTTTGCGTATTTCCTTCTACAGTAGGGGAGGACTGTGGCTTTCGCTGTGGCTTTCGCAGTGTCCCGATTTGCTTGAGCAACCATGTCTGGACACAGGTTGCTGCTTCTTTTTCAGGAGCATCCGCCTTGCGCAGAGTCAGATCATCTCTGTTTGTTGGTCCTCCATCTCTCCTTCTGCGTAGTGAAAAGTATTTGGAGGAGTTGTTCGCTGTTGGACTAGGGTTTAGGCTCGGCGACCTGCATCCCCCGTGGCGATGCAGAGTTTTGAATGAGAATCATTAGCATCAGAGATGTTGACGTCAGATAGGTTGGGTCGGCAATCTGCAGGCTCTGGCGCTTCGATAGTTATTCCTTTTCCTTTCGGAGCGGCGGGGGATGTGGCCATAGCCTGAGG